>JAOPHQ010006707.1:0-34993 GCA_030340625.1 Merluccius polli
ACAGAGAGATTATTTGGGTGCTAGCTCCAAAGGATCTTAATCTCCGTAGGAAATAGATACGCTGTTGTATCTTTTTACAGGTAAATTCTATGTGAGGGGTCCATCTAGCCTACTCATCTACCCTACTCATCTAGCCTACTCATCTATCCTACTCATCTAGCCTACTCATCTATCCTACTCATCTAGCCTACTCATCTAGCCTACTCATCTATCCTACTCATCTAGCCTACTTATCTAGCGTACTCATCTATCCTACTCATTTATCCTACTCATCTAGCCTACTCATCTATCCTACTCATCTAGCCTACTCATCTATCCTACTCATCTAGCCTACTCATCTAGCCTACTCATCTATCCTACTCATCTAGCCTACTCATCTAGCCTACTCATCTTGTTTAGAAAGGGATGGATAGTTTTTCCACACCACCTCTGCTGAAGCTTGATGCCACCCATCTAGTATCAGACCTAACCCTAACCCTGACCCTATGGACTTAACCCTAACCCTGACCCTATGGACCTAACCCTAACCCTGAGCCTATGGACCTAACCCTAACCCTGAGCCTATGGACCTAACCCTAACCCTGAGCCTATGGACCTAACCCTAACCCTGACCCTATGGACCTAACCCTAACCCTGACCCTATGGACCTAACCCTAACCCTGACCCTATGGACCTAACCCTAACCCTGACCCTATGGACCTAACCCTAACCCTGACCCTATGGACCTAACCCTAACCCTGACCCTATGGACCTAACCCTAACCCTGACCCTATGGACCTAACCCTAACCCTAACCCTGACCCTATGGACCTAACCCTAACCCTGACCCTATGGACCTAACCCTAACCCTGACCCTATGGACCTAACCCTAACCCTGACCCTATGGACCTAACCCTAACCCTGACCCTATGGACCTAACCCTAACCCTGAGCCTATGGACCTAACCCTAACCCTGAGCCTATGGACCTAACCCTGACCCTATGGACCTAACCCTAACCCTGACCCTATGGGCCTAACCCTAACCCTGAGCCTATGGACTTAACCCTAACCCTGACCCTATGGACCTAACCCTAACCCTGACCCTATGGACCTAACCCTAACCCTGACCCTATGGACCTAACCCTGACCCTATGGACCTAACCCTGACACTATGGACCTAACCCTGACACTATGGACCTAACCCTGAGCCTATGGACCTAACCCTGAGCCTATGGACCTAACCCTGAGCCTATGGACCTAACCCTGAGCCTATGGACCTAACCCTAACCCTGAGCCTACGGACCTAACCCTAACCCTGAGCCTACGGACCTAACCCTGAGCCTATGGACCTAACCCTGACCCTATGGACCTAACCCTGAGCCTATGGACCTAACCCTAACCCTGAGCCTATGGACCTAACCCTGAGCCTATGGACCTAACCCTAACCCTGAGCCTATGGACCTAACCCTAACCCTGAGCCTATGGACCTAACCCTAACCCTGAGCCTATGGACCTAACCCTGACCCTGAGCCTATGGACCTAACCCTAACCCTGAGCCTATGGACCTAACCCTAACCCTGAGCCTATGGGCCGAGCAGTGCTGAACAATTATTTTAAGGAAAGGGTTTGTACACTCTTAAGTCCAAACAGAACTGAGGCACTTGTTACTCCCACCAGATTTGTAACCTTCCCTAAGTCCCGCCCCCTTGGTTACTGTTGCTACAAGATCTTCTTGTTTGACCCTATGGACCTAACCCTAACCCTGACCCTATGGACCTAACCCTAACCCTGAGCCTATGGACTTAACCCTAACCCTGACCCTATGGACCTAACCCTAACCCTGACCCTATGGACCTAACCCTAACCCTGACCCTATGGACCTAACCCTAACCCTGACCCTATGGACCTAACCCTGACCCTATGGACCTAACCCTGACACTATGGACCTAACCCTGACACTATGGACCTAACCCTGAGCCTATGGACCTAACCCTGAGCCTATGGACCTAACCCTGAGCCTATGGACCTAACCCTGAGCCTATGGACCTAACCCTAACCCTGAGCCTACGGACCTAACCCTGAGCCTATGGACCTAACCCTGACCCTATGGACCTAACCCTGAGCCTATGGACCTAACCCTAACCCTGAGCCTATGGACCTAACCCTGAGCCTATGGACCTAACCCTAACCCTGAGCCTATGGACCTAACCCTAACCCTGAGCCTATGGACCTAACCCTAACCCTGAGCCTATGGACCTAACCCTAACCCTGAGCCTATGGACCTAACCCTGACCCTGAGCCTATGGACCTAACCCTAACCCTGAGCCTATGGACCTAACCCTAACCCTGAGCCTATGGACCTAACCCTAACCCTGAGCCTATGGGCCGAGCAGTGCTGAACAATTATTTTAAGGAAAGGGTTTGTACACTCTTAAGTCCAAACAGAACTGAGGCACTTGTTACTCCCACCAGATTTGTAACCTTCCCTAAGTCCCGCCCCCTTGGTTACTGTTGCTACAAGATTCCACACCAGCATGTCAATGCGGATAGTTCAAAGCGAGACTTCGTTAGACACAATAACAAATAGACCGGATCAAACGAAAGGTAAAGATAAAGGTTTTATTTCTCTGTAGGGATCATTTCCATAATGTTGTCAGACACTTATAATAACAATCTACGCCTGAGTGGCAAAAAAAACATTTTTAGTACTAAATGTCAATGTACTTTCGTACCCAAAATGAATATAGTCCATGATCTTTTATGTCTGAATATGATCTTTTATACCTATTATTATTATTATTATTATTATTATTTAAATTGTTGTGAAAACTGGGACAATTTGGTAGTGAATTTTGAAAACCAGGTCATTTTAGTGTTTTCCAGATATTTGTCGGTACACCCAGCTGAAAACCAAGACAATCCCGGACAAACCCGGACATCTGGTCAACGTACTTCAGCCTCTTTGTAAATTCACCTGAGCTCTAACAAGCACCTTGTCCTATGAGCTCTAACAAGCACCTTGTCCTATGAGCTCTAACAAGCACCTTGTCCTATGAGCTCTAACAGGCACCGAGTCCTATGAGCTCTAACAAGAACCTGGTCCTATGAGCTCTAACAAGAACCTGGTCCTATGAGCTCTAACAAGCACCTGGTCCTATGAGCTCTAACAAGCACCTGGTCCTATGAGCTCTAACAAGCACCTGGTCCTATGAGCTCTAACAAGAACCTGGTCCTATGAGCTCTAACAAGCACCGAGTCCTATGAGCTCTAACAAGAACCTGGTCCTATGAGCTCTAATAAGAACCTGGTCCTATGAGCTCTAACAAGCACCTTGTCCTATGAGCTCTAACAAGCACCTTGTCCTATGAGCTCTAACAAGCACCTTGTCCTATGAGCTCTAACAAGCACCGAGTCCTATGAGCTCTAACAAGAACCTGGTCCTATGAGCTCTAACAAGAACCTGGTCCTATGAACTCTAACAAGCACCTGGTCCTATGAGCTCTAACAAGCACCTGGTCCTATGAGCTCTAACAAGAACCTGGTCCTATGAGCTCTAACAAACACCTGGTCCTATGAGCTCTAACAAGCACCTGATCCTATGAGCTCTAACAAGCACCTGGTCCTATGAGCTCTAACAAGCACCTGGTCCTATGAGCTCTAACAAGCACCTGGATTAAGGGGACCTCTGTAGCCCCAAAAGATTCATCCACTCATCCACTAAAAGCTTCATCCACTCATCCACTAAAAGCTTCATCCACTCATCCACTAAAAGCTTCATCCACTCATCCTCTAAAAGCTTCATCCACTCATCCTCTAAAAGCTTCATCCACTCATCCTCTAAAAGCTTCATCCACTCATCCTCTAAAAGCTTCATCCACTCATCCTCTAAAAGATTCATCCACTCATCCTCTAAAAGATTCATCCACTCATCCTCTAAAAGCTTCATCTACTCATCCTCTAAAAGCTTCATCCACTCATCCTCTAAAAGCTTCATCCACTCATCCTCTAAAAGCTTCATCCACTCATCCACTAAAAGATTCATCCACTCATCCTCTAAAAGCTTCATCCACTCATCCTCTAAAAGCTTCATCCACTCATCCTCTAAAAGCTTCATCTACTCATCCTCTAAAAGCTTCATCCACTCATCCTCTAAAAGCTTCATCCACTCATCCTCTAAAAGCTTCATCCACTCATCCTCTAAAAGCTTCATCCACTCATCCTCTAAAAGCTTCATCCACTCATCCTCTAAAAGATTCATCCACTCATCCTCTAAAAGCTTCATCCACTCATCCTCTAAAAGCTTCATCCACTCATCCTCTAAAAGCTTCATCCACTCATGCAAACGAGTGTCTCTTCGGTAGAACATCTCCATAACAAAACAGGAAACAAGGCTATGTGGTAGTAGGACTAACGGGTCAGGGTTTACTAGGTCAGGGTTTACTAGGTCAGGGTTTACTAGGTCAGGGTTTACTAGGTTAGGTTTTACTAGGTTAGGGTTTACTAGGTTAGGTTTTACTAGGTTAGGGTTTACTAGGTCAGGGTTTACTAGGTCAGGGTTTACTAGGTTAGGTTTTACTAGGTTAGGGTTTACTAGGTCAGGGTTTACTAGGTTAGGGTTTACTAGGTCAGGGTTTACTAGGTCAGGGTTTACTAGGTTAGGTTTTACTAGGTTAGGGTTTACTAGGTCAGGGTTTACTAGGTCAGGGTTTACTAGGTTAGGTTTTACTAGGTTAGGTTTTACTAGGTTAGGGTTTACTAGGTCAGGGTTTACTAGGTTAGGGTTTACTAGGTCAGGGTTTACTAGGTCAGGGTTTACTAGGTTAGGGTTTACTAGGTTAGGGTTTACTAGGTCAGGGTTTACTAGGTTAGGGTTTACTAGGTCAGGGTTTACTAGGTTAGGGTTTACTAGGTCAGGGTTTACTAGGTTAGGGTTTACTAGGTCAGGGTTTACTAGGTTAGGGTTTACTAGGTTAGGGTTTACTAGGTCAGGGTTTACTAGGTTAGGATCATGTTCTGCTTGGTTGACAGTCCCTCACTTCCCACAGAAGCAGAAGAATGGCATTGAGCTGTACGTGGCCTCTGATAGGCCGGGACATGTGATGCCCCGCCCAGCAGAAGAAGTCATCCAATCACTGAATGTGAAGGTCCTGCACCGCCACCTCGGGTACTTTGGCATCACAGAGGTTTCCTCAGAGGTACCAGACACTAAACCTACCTCCTAACCCCTATCCCTTATCCCCACCTCCCTATCCCCTAACCCTTAACCTCTATCCCTTATCCCCTAACTATAGAGATTGTATCTTCACACAAATATGTTGCCTATGTTTGGAAATTATATTTACATACATTAAGTTTCCTATATATTCTTTCATTGTAATGGCTAAATATTTAGAAACCGCAAATCTGGTCTTAGGGTTAGGTCCATAAACCCTGGTCTGTGAGCATGAGCACCAGGACCCCCCCACACCAAGACCCCCCGCACTCAGACCCCCCCACACCAAGACCCCCCCACACTAAGGCCCCCCCCACACCAAGACCCCCCCCACACCAAGACCCCCCCGCACCAAGACCCCCCCACACCAAGACCCCCCCACACTAAGACCCCCCCCACACCAAGACCCCCCCACACCAAGACCCCCCCACACCAAGACCCCCCCACACTAAGACCCCCCCCCACACCAAGACCCCCCCACACCAAGACCCCCCCACACTAAGATCCCCCCACACCAAGACCCCCCCCGCACTAAGACCCCCCCCACACCAAGACCCCCCCCACACCAAGACCCCCCCCGCACCAAGACCCCCCCCGCACTAAGACCCCCCCACACCAAGACCCCCCCACACCAAGACCCCCCCACACCAAGATCCCCCCACACCAAGACCCCCCCCACACTAAGGCCCCCCCACACCAAGACCCCCCCACACCAAGACCCCCCCGCACCAAGACCCCCCCGCACCAAGACCCCCCCACACCAAGACCCCCCCACACTAAGACCCCCCCCACACCAAGACCCCCCCACACCAAGACCCCCCCACACTAAGACCCCCCCACACCAAGACCCCCCCACACCAAGACCCCCCCGCACCAAGACCCCCCCACACTAAGATCCCCCCACACTAAGACCCCCCCACACCAAGACCCCCCCGCACCAAGACCCCCCCACACTAAGATCCCCCCACACCAAGACCCCCCCCGCACTAAGACCCCCCCCACACCAAGACCCCCCCCGCACCAAGACCCCCCCACACCAAGACCCCCCCGCACCAAGACCCCCCCCACACTAAGATCCCCCCCACACCAAGACCCCCCCGCACTAAGACCCCCCCACACCAAGACCCCCCCGCACCAAGACCCCCCCACACCAAGACCCCCCCCGCACTAAGACAGGCAGCCAGAGAGGGAGACCCGTTTATGGGATCTGTATCTGGAGAATGAGGAATGCTGTTAATGCTGTAAAGACATAAACATCTATAAACTCCTCTTAAACCAAATGAGGCTTTGGAAATACAGCCTCCATACTGACTCTCCTATAGCACAGCCTCCACACTGACTCTCCTATAGCACAGCCTCCACACTGACTCTCCTATAGCACAGCCTCCACACTGACTCTCCTATAGCACAGCCTCCACACTGACTCTCCTATAGCCCAGCCTCCACACTGACTCTCCTATAGCACAGCCTCCATACTGACTCTCCTATAGCACAGCCTCCACACTGACTCTCCTATAGCACAGCCTCCACACTGACTCTCCTATAGCACAGCCTTCACACTGACTCTCCTATAGCACAGCCTCCATACTGACTCTCCTATAGCACAGCCTCCACACTGACTCTCCTATAGCACAGCCTCCACACTGACTCTCCTATAGCACAGCCTCCACACTGACTCTCCTATAGCACAGCTTCCACACTGACTCTCCTATAGCACAGCCTCCACACTGACTCTCCTATAGCCCAGCCTCCACACTGACTCTCCTATAGCACAGCCTCCATACTGACTCTCCTATAGCACAGCCTCCACACTGACTCTCCTATAGCACAGCCTCCACACTGACTCTCCTATAGCACAGCCTCCACACTGACTCTCCTATAGCCCAGCCTCCATACTGACTCTCCTATAGCCCAGCCTCCACACTGACTCTCCTATAGCACAGCCTCCATACTGACTCTCCTATAGCACAGCCTCCACACTGACTCTCCTATAGCCCAGCCTCCATACTGACTCTCCTATAGCACAGCCTCCACACTGACTCTCCTATAGCCCAGCCTCCACACTGACTCTCCTATAGCACAGCCTCCATACTGACTCTCCTATAGCACAGCCTCCACACTGACTCTCCTATAGCACAGCCTCCACACTGACTCTCCTATAGCACAGCCTCCACACTGACTCTCCTATAGCACAGCCTTCACACTGACTCTCCTATAGCACAGCCTCCACACTGACTCCTATAGCACAGCCTCCACACTGACTCTCCTATAGCACAGCCTCCACACTGACTCTCCTATAGCACAGCCTCCACACTGACTCTCCTATAGCACAGCCTTCACACTGACTCTCCTATAGCACAGCCTTCACACTGACTCTCCTATAGCACAGCCTCCACACTGACTCTCCTATAGCACAGCCTCCACACTGACTCTCCTATAGCACAGCCTCCACACTGACTCTCCTATAGCACAGCCTCCACACTGACTCTCCTATAGCACAGCCTCCATACTGACTCTCCTATAACACAGCCTCCACACTGACTCTCCTATAGCACAGCCTCCACACTGACTCTCCTATAGCACAGCCTCCACACTGACTCTCCTATAGCACAGCCTCCATACTGACTCTCCTATAGCACAGCCTCCACACTGACTCTCCTATAGCACAGCCTCCATACTGACTCTCCTATAGCACAGCCTCCACACTGACTCTCCTATAGCACAGCCTCCACACTGACTCTCCTATAGCCCAGCCTCCATACTGACTCTCCTATAGCACAGCCTCCACACTGACTCTCCTATAGCACAGCCTCCATACTGACCCTCCTATAGCACAGCCTCCACACTGACTCTCCTATAGCACAGCCTTCACACTGACTCTCCTATAGCACAGCCTCCACACTGACTCTCCTATAGCACAGCCTCCACACTGACTCTCCTATAGCACAGCCTCCATACTGACTCTCCTATAGCACAGCCTCCACACTGACTCTCCTCCTCACAGCCTCCACACTGACTCTCCTATAGCACAGCCTACACACTGACTCTCCTATAGCACAGCCTCCACACTGACTCTCCTATAGCACAGCCTCCATACTGACTCTCCTATAGCACAGCCTTCACACTGACTCTTATCGACAACTCTTTGGCCGACGCTGTTCCTGTTTCCAGGGAAACCAAAATGTTCCTAACCCGAGACCTGGATGAGTCTTTAGGTCTGGCGCTTGACATTAGCGATGTGCTAACTTGCTTTTCTTGACGTTCTAAACAGTATATATATATATATATATATATATATATATATATATATATATATATATATATATATATATATAAAAATATATATATGTCTCTATAGAATGTTCTTCACCAGACTGAGCCTGTTTGGAGAAGAGATGGATTTTACTCCATCATCCTCTTCCTCACCATATTCATCATCATCACCTGCTTGATGGTAATGAACACACACACACACACACACACTTAGGGTTACCCTAACACACACACAATTTATTTAATATATTTGCTTTGTTTCAAAAAGGTAAAAGATCTAGATTTAATGTTAGAGGTGCGTGTTATATTTCTATATGATATTTCTATTTATATATATTTCTATTTATATATTATAATTATATTTATATATTATATTTATATATCATTATTATTCAGGTTTTGTATCGTCTTAAAGACAGACCACTGAAACCCGCATCCCTTGACCTCCACTTAACCCCAGCTGTCCACAGGTCAAAGGTCAGTATCTTTAGGAGCTGACTTTCTAACCCCTACCTGCTCCTGACTGACCTGTCTCTGTACTGTCTAACCCCTACCTACTCCTTAATGACCTGTCTCTGTACTGTCTAACCCCTACCTGCTCCTTAATGACCTGTCTCTGTACCGTCTAACCCCTACCTGCTCCTTAATGACCTGTCTCTGTACTGTCTAACCCCTACCTGCTCCTTAATGACCTGTCTCTGTACTGTCTAACTCCTACCTGCTCCTTAATGACCTGTCTCTGTACTGTCTTACCTCTACCTGCTCCTTAATGACCTATCTCTGTACTGTCTAACCCCTACCTGCTCCTTAATGACCTGTCTCTGTACTGTCTAGCCCATACCTGCTCCTTAATGATTTGTCTCTGTACTGTCTAACCCCTACCTGCTCCTTAATGACCTGTCTCTGTACCGTCTAACCCCTACCTGCTCCTTAATGACCTGTCTCTGTACTGTCTAACCCCTACCTGCTCCTTAATGACCTGTCTCTGTACTGTCTAACTCCTACCTGCTCCTTAATGACCTGTCTCTGTACTGTCTAACCCCTACCTGCTCCTTAATGACCCGTCTCTGTACTGTCTAACTCCTACCTGCTCCTATAATTAACAAGTCAATCGCTTCATCAAACTCTGCCTTGACCTTCCGATTGAAATACAGGAATATATAAAATAATACATATTATAATGTATATAATACATATTATAACGTATACAATACATATTATAATGTACATAATACATATTATAATGTATTTTTGTATTATTCATAATTAAAATTCCAGGTCTCAACCCAAGTAAGCATGTTGCATGCTGAAGCCACACCCCTTCCACAGCAGCAACCAATCACAACCTGTCGTCAGCTTCCTTCATCCAACATCCTGCCAAGGTATACTACCACCCTAGAGTTAGGGTCAACTTTCACCCTAACCCTAGAGTTAGGGTCAACTTCTAACCCTAACCCTAGAGTTAGGGTCAACTTCTAACCCTAACCATAGAGTTAGGGTCAACTTTCACCCTAACCCTAGAGTTAGGGTCAACTTCTAACCCTAACCCTAGAGTTAGGGTCAACTTTCACCCTAACCCTAGAGTTAGGGTCAACTTTCACCCTAACCCTAGAGTTAGGGTCAACTTCTAACCCTAACCCTAGAGTTAGGGTCAACTTTCACCCTAACCCTAGAGTTAGGGTCAACTTCTAACCCTAACCCTAGAGTTAGGGTCAACTTTCACCCTAACCCTAGAGTTAGGGTCAACTTTCACCCTAACCCTAGAGTTAGGGTCAACTTCTAACCCTAACCCTAGAGTTAGGGTCAACTTTCACCCTAACCCTAGAGTTAGGGTCAACTTCTAACCCTAACCCTAAAGTTAGGGTCAACTTTCACCCTAACCCTAGAGTTAGGGTCAACTTCTAACCCTAACCCTAGAGTTAGGGTCAACTTCTAACCCTAACCCTAGAGTTAGGGTCAACCTTTCACCCTAACCCTAGAGTTAGGGTCAACTTTCACCCTAACCCTAGAGTTAGGGTCAACTTCTAACCCTAACCCTAGAGTTAGGGTCAACTTTCACCCTAACCCTAGAGTTAGGGTCAACTTTCACCCTAACCCTAGAGTTAGGTGTGTATCATGTGTGTATGAGTACTAGATGTGTGTATTAGTACTAGATGTGTGTATGAGTACTAGATGTGTGTATTAGTACTAGATGTGTGTATTAGTACTAGATGTGTGTATGAGTACTAGATGTGTGTATGAGTACTAGATGTGTGTATGAGTACTAGATGTGTGTATTAGTACTAGATGTGTGTATGAGTACTAGATGTGTGTATGAGTACTAGATGTGTGTATGAGTACTAGATGTGTGTATGAGTACTAGATGTGTGTATTAGTACTAGATGTGTGTATGAGTACTAGGTGTGTGTATTAGTACTAGATGTGTGTATGAGTACTAGATGTGTGTATGAGTACTAGATGTGTGTATTAGTACTAGATGTGTGTATGAGTACTAGATGTGTGTATGAGTACTAGATGTGTGTATGAGTACTAGATGTGTGTATTAGTACTAGATGTGTGTATGAGTACTAGATGTGTGTATTAGTACTAGATATGTGTATTAGTACTAGATGTGTGTATGAGTACTAGATGTGTGTATGAGTACTAGATGTGTGTATTAGTACTAGATGTGTGTATGAGTACGAGATGTGTGTATGAGTACTAGATGTGTGTATTAGTACTAGATGTGTGTATGAGTACTAGATGTGTGTATGAGTACTAGATGTGTATTAGTGAGTATTGTTTTTCTCGTTTAGCTCGGTGTTTATCCCAAACGGTCCCCAGACCATTTCCAAGGCAACCACCAATCAGGAGCTGAAGCTGAATTCCTCCCCTTTCAGGATGAAATCTGCCTCAGGTCTGCAAGAGAGGTGAGACAGGTGTACAGACAGGTAGACAGACAGAAAGACAGGTAGACGGGTACAGACAGGTAGACAGGCACAGACACACAGGTAGACAGGCATGTAGACAGACAGACAGGTAAAGGAGGTGTTGTAGTCCTACCAGTAGAGGAGGTGTTGTAGTCCTACCAGTAGAGGAGGTGTTGTAGTTCTACCAGTAGAGGAGGTGTTGTAGTCCTACCAGTAGAGGAGGTGTTGTAGTCCTACAAGTAGAGGTGTTGTAGTCCTACAAGTAGAGGAGGTGTTGTAGTTCTACCAGTAGAGGTGTTGTAGTCCTACCAGTAGAGGAGGTGTTGTAGTTCTACCAGTAGAGGAGGTGTTGTAGTCCTACCAGTAGAGGAGGTGTTGTAGTCCTACCAGTAGAGGTGTTGTAGTCCTACCAGTAGAGGTGTTGTAGTCCTACAAGTAGAGGAGGTGTTGTAGTTCTACCAGTAGAGGAGGTGTTGTAGTCCTACCAGTAGAGGAGGTGTTGTAGTCCTACCAGTAGAGGTGTTGTAGTCCTACAAGTAGAGGAGGTGTTGTAGTTCTACCAGTAGAGGAGGTGTTGTAGTTCTACCAGTAGAGGAGGTGTTGTAGTCCTACCAGTAGAGGAGGTGTTGTAGTTCTACCAGTAGAAGAGGTGGTGTAGTCCTACCAGTAGAGGTGTTGTAGTCCTACAAGTAGAGGAGGTGTTGTAGTCCTACCAGTAGAGGAGGTGTTGTAGTCCTACCAGTAGAGGAGGAGGTGTATTCCTACCAGTAGAGGAGGCATTGTAGTCCTACCAGTAGAGGAGGTGTAGTCCTACCAGTAGAGGAGGAGGTGTATTCCTACCAGTAGAGGAGGAGGTGTATTCCTACCAGTAGAGGAGGCGTTGTAGTCCTACCAGTAGAGGAGGTGTAGTCCTACCAGTAGAGGAGGAGGTGTATTCCTACCAGTAGAGGAGGAGGTGTAGTCCTACCAGTAGAGGAGGAGGTGTATTCCTACCAGTAGAGGAGGTGTAGTCCTACCAGTAGAGGAGGAGGTGTAGTCCTACCAGTAGAGGAGGAGGTGTATTCCTACCAGTAGAGGAGGAGGTGTATATCCTACCAGTAGAGGAGGTGTATTCCTACCTGTAGAGGAGGAGGTGTAGTCCTACCAGTAGAGGAGGAGGTGTATTCCTACCAGTAGGGGACGAGGTGTAGTCCTACCAGTAGAGGAGGAGGTGTATTCCTACCAGTAGAGGAGGAGGTGTAGTCCTACCAGTAGAGGAGGATGTGTAGTCCTACCAGTAGAGGAGTTGTATTGTAATAATATCAGCATCGTGTGTTCCTAGGCGTGGCTCCAACGTGTCTCTGGTCTTGGACATGTCTGCTCTCAGTGTTGCCGTGGAAACACCAACAGAGTCAGTGTCCCAGGAGTACCTGCTGACCGCCGGCCGACCTCTGACCCCGCAGCAGCTCAGTGCGCTCATCAGCAACACAGACAGTCTGCAAGCCGAGTTTGCTGTAAGCTGAAACTAACCCTAACCCTAACCCTTTTGTATGCAGGCTATGACCAACCCTATTTCATACAGTCTGACCCTAACCCTATTTTAAGTAGACGCTGATGCGTAGCCATGGCAACATACTGGTTGTTGCCGGAGTTTTAGGAGTGGGCGATATTGAGAAGACCTCAACATACCGGTACCTCCATTTAGAACGGCCTCAACAGCAGCGTCTGTCTTGCCTGTAGCGGTCGCCATTGTTGTTGTTATTACTCCTCCTTGGTTCTGGCGCACAGCTTGACAACAGCTTGACAACAGCTTGACAACAGCTTGACAACAGCTTGACAACGTTTGACAACAGCTTGACAACAGCTTGACAACAGCTTGACAACGTTTGACAACAGCTTGACAACAGCTTGACAACATTTGACAACAGCTTGACAACGTTTGACAACAGCTTGACAACAGCTTGACAACATTTGACAACAGCTTGACAACAGCTTGACAACGTTTGACAACAGCTTGACAACAGCTTGACAACGTTTGACAACGTTTGACAACAGCTTGACAACAGCTTGACAACATTTGACAACGTTTGACAACAGCTTGACAACAGCTTGACAACATTTGACAACAGCTTGACAACAGCTTGACAACGTTTGACAACAGCTTGACAACAGCTTGACAACGTTTGACAACAGCTTGACAACAGCTTGACAACGTTTGACAACAGCTTGACAACAGCTTGACAACGTTTGACAACAGCTTGACAACAGCTTGACAACATTTGACAACAGCTTGACAACAGCTTGACAACGTTTGACAACAGCTTGACAACAGCTTGACAACGTTTGACAACAGCTTGACAACAGCTTGACAACGTTTGACAACAGCTTGACAACAGCTTGACAACGTTTGACAACGTTTGACAACAGCTTGACAACAGCTTGACAACAGCTTGACAACAGCTTGACAATGTTTGACAACAGCTTGACAACAGGCTAATCGTTAGTCCCCCAACGGCACTCATTGGATAATCGCTTTTTCAACCCAAATTTGTTTTAATCCAATGCCAGACCAGAAGCAGTCAACTCTCCCACTAGGGAGGTCTGGACCCAGGGTTAGGGTCTAGGGTCTAGGGTTAGGGTCTACAACCAGTCTGCTTTAGAGTCAGGGTTAGGGTCAGGATTAGGGTTAGGATCAGGGTTAGGGTTAGGGTCTAGGGTTAGGGTTAGGGTTAGGGTCTACGACTAGTCAGCTTTAGGGTTAGGGTTAGGGTCAGGGTTAGGGTCAGGGTTAGGATCAGGGTTAGGGTCTAGGGTTGGGGTTAGGGTCTACGACTAGTCTGCTTTAGGGTTAGGGTCAGGGTTAGGGTCAGGGTTAGGGTTAGGGTCTAGGGTTAGGGTTAGGGTCTACGACTAGTCTGCTTTAGGGTTAGGGTCAGGGTTAGGATCAGGGTTAGGGTTAGGGTCAATGCTAACTTTATACGAGTACGACCAGTCTGCTTTAGGGTTAGGGTCTAGGGTTGGGGTTAGGGTCTACGACTAGTCTGCTTTAGGGTTAGGGTCAGGGTTAGGGTTAGGGTCTAGGGTTAGGGTTAGGGTTAGGGTCTACGACTAGTATGCTTTAGGGTTAGGGTCAGGGTTAGGGTCAGGGTTAGGGTTAGGGTCAATGCTAACTTTATACGAGTACGACCAGTCTGCTTTAGGGTTAGGGTTAGGGTTATGGGTTAGGGTTATGGGTCAGGGTTAGGGTCTAGGGTTAGGGTCTAGGGTTAGGGTTAGGGTCTATGACTAGTCTGCTTTAGGGTTAGGGTCAGAGTTAGGGTCAGGGTTAGGATCAGGGTCAGGGATAGGGTTAGGGTCAGGGTTAGGATCAGGGTTAGGATCAGGGTCAGGGATAGGGTTAGGGTCAGGGTTAGGGTCAGGGTTAGGATCAGGGTTAGGATCAGGGTCAATGCTAACTTTATACAAGTACGACCAGTCTGCTTTAGGGTTAGGGTATAGGGTTAGAGTCTAGGGTCTAGGGTTAGAGTCTAGGGTCTAGGGTTAGAGTCTAGGGTTAGAGTCTAGGATTAGAGTCTAGGGTCTAGGGCTATTGTCTAGGGTCTATGGCTAGGGTCAGGGTTATGGTCTATTTATTGACATACTGTACATATGTACATACAGTATATATATATATTGATTGACAGACATATGTTCACTCATTCACTCTCTCAGAGAGCCAGTGCAGATATCTATGATTTACTTTATCTTATTTATTACTGGGGATAAATAAAGGTTTATCTTATCTTATCTTATTTATTACTGGGGATAAATAAAGGTTTATCTTATCTTATTTATTACTGGGGATAAATAAAGGTTTATCTTATCTTATTTATTACTGGGGATAAATAAAGGTTTATCTTATCTTATTTATTACTGGGGATAAATAAAGGTTTATCTTATCTTATTTATTACTGGGGATAAATAAAGGTTTATCTTATCTTATTTATTACTGGGGATAAATAAAGGTTTATCTTATCTTATTTATTACTGGGGATAAATAAAGGTTTATCTTATCTTATTTATTACTGGGGATAAATAAAGGTTTATCTTATCTTATCTTATTTATTACTGGGGATAAATAAAGGTTTATCTTATCTTATTTATTACTGGGGATAAATAAAGGTTTATCTTATCTTATCTTATTTATTACTGGGGATAAATAAAGGTTTATCTTATCTTATTTATTACTGGGGATAAATAAAGGTTTATCTTATCTTATTTATTACTGGGGATAAATAAAGGTTTATCTTATCTTATCTTATCTTACCGACCATAATCAGCCCTAAATGTTTGACTGTTGTGCTGCAGGAAATTCCAATGAACTTTGTTGATCCAAAGGAGTTGAATATCCCAAACCATGGAACCAAGAACCGCTACAAGACCATCCTACCTAGTAAGTAGAACATCCTGTCTAGTAAGTAGAACATCCTGTCTAGTAAGTAGAACATCCTGTCTAGTAGAACAGTCCTGTCTAGTAAGTAGAACATCCTGTCTAGTAGAACATCCTGTCTAAAGAGGGAAACTACAACACCTCCTCTAGTAGAACATCCATCATCTTCCTTGTGTCCTCCTTCCTTGTGTCCTCCCTGTCTCCAGATCCTCACACCCGGGTGATCCTCAGAGGCTTAGATGACCCTCTGAGTTGCTACATCAATGCTAACTTTATACGAGTAAGTAGCACACTAACACTAAGCTAACTGCTACATCAATGCTAACTTTATACGAGTAAGTAGCACACTAACACTAAGCTAACTGCTACATCAATGCTAACTATACGAGTAAGTAGCACACTAACACTAAGCTAACTGCTACATCAACCGTCAATCGCTTGCAAACACTATATTTCCTATATATTGAAAAACAACAGAAAAGGAACAGATAAGGAAAAGATGAACTACGTGAGATGTGGTTGGTTGCAGGGTTACCGTGGTGATGAGATGTGGTTAGTTGCAGGGTTACCGTGGTGATGAGATGTGGTTGGCTGCAGGGTTACCGTGGTGATGAGATGTGGTTGGCTGCAGGGTTACCGTGGTGATGAGATGTGGTTGGTTGCAGGGTTACCGTGGTGATGAGATGTGGTTGGTTGCAGGGTTACCGTGGTGATGAGATGTGGGTGGCTGCAGGGTTACCGTGGTGATGAGATGTGGTTGGCTGCAGGGTTACCGTGGTGATGAGATGTGGTTGGTTGCAGGGTTACCGTGGTGATGAGATGTGGTTGGTTGCAGGGTTACCGTGGTGATGAGATGTGGTTGGTTGCAGGGTTACCGTGGTGATGAGATGTGGTTGGTTGCAGGGTTACCGTGGTGATGAGATGTGGTTGGTTGCAGGGTTACCGTGGTGATGAGATGTGGTTGGTTGCAGGGTTACCGTGGTGATGAGATGTGGTTGGTTGCAGGGTTACCGTGGTGATGAGATGTGGTTGGTTGCAGGGTTACCGTGGTGATGAGATGTGGTTGGTTGCAGGGTTACCGTGGTGATGAGATGTGGTTGGTTGCAGGGTTACCGTGGTGATGAGATGTGGTTGGTTGCAGGGTTACCGTGGTGATGAGATGTGGTTGGTTGCAGGGTTACCGTGGTGATGAGATGTGGTTGGTTGCAGGGTTACCGTGGTGATGAGATGTGGTTGGTTGCAGGGTTACCGTGGTGATGAGATGTGGTTGGTTGCAGGGTTACCGTGGTGATGACAAGGCCTTCATCGCGACCCAGGGCCCCATGATGAACACCGTGAACGACTTCTGGCTGATGGTGTGGCAGCAGGGGGCGCCAGTCATCGTCATGATCACCAAACTTAAGGAGAAGAACGAGGTATATATATATGTACTATACATCTACATGTATGTGTATACATATGTACTATACATCTACATGTATGTATATATGTACTATACATCTACATGTATGTGTATACATATGTACTATACATCTACATGTATGTGTATACATATGTACTATACATCTACATGTATGTGTATACATATGTACTATACATCTACATGTATGTGTATACATATGTACTATACATCTACATGTATGTGTATACATATGTACTATACATCTACATGTATGTGTATAACTATGTACTATACATCTACATGTATGTGTATAAATATGTACTATACATCTACATGTATGTGTATAAATATGTACTATGCATCTACATGTATGTGTATAACTATGTACTATACATCTACATGTATGTGCGTGTGCTTGTAGAAATGCGTGCTCTACTGGCCGGAGAGGAGAGGTTTCTATGGGACAGTCGAAGTTACGGTGGACAGAGTTCAGCAGACGGACCACTTCACATCCCGCAGTCTCACGCTGAAGGTCCTCACACATATATAATGTTTATAATGTATCTTTAATGTATGTATATATACATATATATTAGTGGTGGGCATAGATTAATTTGTTTAATCTAGATTAATCTCACTGTAATCTTGGAATTAATCTAGATTAAAATGGCTCATTTGAATTCCGTCAAAGGCATTCATAATATGTGTGTGCTACCTAAATAATGACTAAAGGTAAGTCTGCGCGATCGTAACCCACCCGGGACCTACGACCGACGGGGGGGGGGGGTTTGCGCGATCGTAGCCCACCACCCCGGACCTACGGCCGACGGGGGGGGGGGGGGGGGGGTTAGGAGAGGGGGGGGGGGTCGCCGGGCGGAGGACGCAGCCGTTCCGCGGCGCTTACCTTCCTTGGTGGAGATCCGGTATAGACTCAGCTCCCAACCCAACTTTGACAATAGATTAACGGTGATAATTTTTTTATCGTGCGATAAGAGTCTCACGTTATCGCAGCACGTTAACGCTGATAACGGCCCAACACTAATATATATATTTATACCATAGCCTGGGTGAAAGCTCGATTCTGATTGGCTGGAAGGGTGTTGATTGACTTTCGATAACTGCACGGCTATGACGTGGTCGTAGCCGTCACCGCTAGTTAATTACATTAATGTCTGTTCAAGGTGGAGCTTTTAATTGGAGTTTAATGCTCGATAGTTTCATCTTATCGAACTATAATGGACAACTCTCTGTGTGTCGGTGTTTCGCTGAGTGGGAAGTTGTTTGGAGCAGTTCAGGTTTTGAACGGGCGCTGCACTAGTAATGTAGTGTGTAGAATGGGATTATAACGGGTTAGGGTTAGGGTTAGGGTTAGGGTTAACCCTAACCCTAAACCCTAACCCTAACCTAACCCTGGAAACCAGGGTTAGGTTAGGGTTAGGGTTAGGGTTAGGGCTAACCCTAACCCTAACCTAACCCTGGAAACCAGCGACTGCAGCTTTCTGCCAGCTTGTGTCCATATAGTTTTTTGTAGCAGGAACTTCTCTTGTCAATCACAGAGAAGAAAATGTTCCTTCCACATTCAGCAGTGCGATGCTTTGGAATGAATAATAATAATAATAATAATAATAATAATAATAATAATTATAATAATAATGATAATAATAATAATAATAATAATAATAAATCAGACTTATATAGCGCTTTTCAAGGACTGAAGTTGAATTGTCCAATGGTAGACGCTAGGATGGCCGTGGATCCCCTCAGCAGTAACTCTGTCTCCTCATCAGAGCCTTCACTGACGTTTCTCCCTTTAATCACCACAACATCTGGATGGTGGGGCAGACGTCTCCCTGCGCTCCTGCAGCTGGATGTAGATGTCAGGTGGTTCCACTACATGGGTTAGGTTAGGGTTAGGGTTAGGTTAGGTTAGGGTTAGGTTGGGTTAGGGTTAGGTTAGGGTTGGGTTAGGGTTGGGTTAGGGTTAGGTTAGGTTAGGGTTAGGGTTGGGTTAGGGTTAGGTTAGGGTTAGGGTTAAGGCTGGACTAGGAGAACACATGTGGGTCCCACATCAGCTAATAAGATTTGCTCTGGACATCTTTCATGTGCCAGTGTGTCAAGAACATCGAGAGTTGTAATGTATTTATTATGTGTATATAATGCATATATAATGTATGCATTAATATAACATTACATTATATCATTATAATAATGTAATGTCATGTATATGTTCCAGTGTGGAGGACACAGCAGGGTGCTTCATCACTACTGGTTCACCTCCTGGCCGGACCACAAGACCCCAGACTCAGCTCTGCCCCTCCTCCTCCTGCTGGGCGATGTGGAGAAACACACCAGTAGTACTGGTACTACTGGTACTGGACCAGTTATAGTACACTGCAGGTATATACTAATACTACTACTATATACTACACATGGAGAAACGCACCAGTAGTACTGGTACTACTGGTACTGGACCAGTTATAGTACACTGCAGGTATATACTAATACTACTACTATATACTACACATGGAGAAACACACCTGTAGTACTGGTACTACTGGTACTGGACCAGTTATAGTACACTGCAGGTATATACTAATACTACTACTACACATGGAGAAACACACCAGTAGTACTACTGGGGTCCGTTTCACAAAGCAGGTTTAACAACCTCTGAGTTTAATCCTAAACGCTGAGTTGATCTCCACTGAGATAGAAAACTCTGGGATTTCGGTTCCACAACACCGGTTTTGAGTTAAGTTGATCAACTCAGAGGAGTTCCACCTAGGGTTGAGCGCGTGCACCACAACTATAAAAAGCCAGCATCAATGGAGCCCCGATTCGACGAGTCACCATGGCAACGGGGAAGTCACCAACCTCAATTGGAAATACTTAATATACCTACTACTAATGCGCTCATATGGCGAGTTTCAACACGTTTTTAGAAAGAAGTGCAACACTGCTGCGTAAGTTTAAATGGAGTCCTTTGCGATCATAATAATATTACAGAGGAAAACTGCTTGAATGGTAACTATTTATTTCATTTAGGTGCAATCCCGCGGGGGAGAAGCGCACTTGACAGCAGCTTAAGATTACATTATTCAAACAGATAAGACCTCGGCATGATCATTTTGATCATGTTTTACACTGTAAAGTAAATATTAAGTGGCTATTTGACTGTATACAGTTGCCTCTACATCTCCGACATTGTACAAAAAATATTTGCAAAGAAACGCAGTGCAACACACAATATCTGCTGGGATGTGAGAGACTACGGTTGGTAATGTTGCACATGTAAGGACGGATTAGGTTGCGTATGTAAATGATGGACTGTGACGTGAAACGGTACCGCTGAAAAAGATAATTGTCTGGAAATGATAATTGTCTGGAAAGGCTACATCTATGGTCTGATAACCCTCTCCCGACGAATATTTAATTCTCTGCGCAGTAAATAATAATTATATAATAATAATTAATTGCATTTATATAGCGCTTTTCAAGACACCCAAAGCGCTTATATATATATATATATATATATATATATATATATATATATATATATATATATATGTGTGTATGTGAGTAAGGGAGTACCGGCACTTATTTTTTTCCACTTCGAGCGCTGGTCAAAAGGACATGTTCGTGAAAAAGTTGCCTCCTACTGCCTAATGGACTTCTGAAATAGCACTGACTCTGATTTTGTTAAATGATTTTTGACAGACGGCTACGCCAAAACTCGCTGACTGAATGAATGAGGAAATCAAATGGCGTGTGTGGCTGAAAGAGGGCGGAGACAGATTGATCCATTGAGTAACCTGGTCCCGACCAGGTTAGGTTCATAGAGTCTGTTTACTACGGTAACTGACCGAGAGCGTAAGTTACCTCTCTCTGTGAAACAGGTTAGAGTTGCCCCTCTTTCTCTGGTTTGAGTTATCTCCCTTTGTGAAACGGAAATCGCAGAGTTTCCCTCAGTTCAGGGTTAATAAACGCAGGGTTTTCACTAAACCTGCTTTGTGAAACGGACCCCTGGTTAGGGTTAGTTAGGGTTAGGGTTAGTTAGGGTAAATTAGGTTTAGGGTTAGTTAGGGTTAGTTAGGGTTAGGGTTAGTTAGGGTTAGGGTTAGGTAGGGTAAATTAGGTTTAGGGTTAGTTAGGTTTAGTTAAAGTGGAGAGCTAGGCGTGCGGCGACGTGGCGCGACGTAGCTGAGAAATGTATATTTTTTATTTGCGCCTTGATAACGTACGTGTGGATAAACATGTGGATAACGTTATATATATATATATATAAAAATCCCGTCATAATGTATTTTTACCGGTCACACGCTGCGCGATTGTTGACGGGGGGGGGGGGGAGGGGGGGGGGGTGCTGCGCGATTGTTGACGGGGGGGGGGGGTGCTGCGCGATTGTTGGCCTTCATGGGCACCGTCGATAGTTGCCACACTTTCAAGTGGGTTTGTTGTTTCTTCTCTTCTTCTACATATGCTCATCACCACCACGTGGTCAGAGGTGTGAAATGCAATCTGTCAAAATGACGGACGGCCCTCAGATTTTTCCGTCACCGTTTGAAAAAAACGGTCAATGACGGAAAATATTCGGTTAACGCGACCCCTGATATTTATATAACGTGACTTCCTGTTTGGTTTGCAGCGCTGGGATTGGCCGCACAGGCTGCTTCATCGCCATGGCGATCGGTTGCCGTCAGCTGAGGTCAGAGGGTGTGGTCGACCTGCTGGGCATCGTGTGCCAGCTCCGATCAGACAGGTGTACACACACACACACACACACACACACACACACACACA
Organism: Merluccius polli; assembly: GCA_030340625.1. NCBI lineage: Eukaryota > Metazoa > Chordata > Actinopteri > Gadiformes > Merlucciidae > Merluccius > Merluccius polli. The sequence goes on from JAOPHQ010006707.1 coordinate 21,983, forward strand.
CACACACACACACACACACACACACACACACACACACACTTACTCTCTGTCTCTGTCTCTCTCTCTCTCTCTCTCTCTCAGAGGGGGAATGATCCAGACAGAGGAGCAGTATAAGTTTGTTCATCAGGCCTTAACCCTCAGCCCTTTATTCTGAATGAAGACGGACTGGACCATTAAAGAAGGTTAAGGACCACTTGAAGAAGGTTAAGGACCACTTAACAAAGGTTAAGGTTAACCAACCTTAAGGCTAATCTTTGAGTGTGCCTGCTAGAGGAGAAAGTAAGGGATGCTCCTCTACATTTCAGTTTGGTGGACAGGAAGAACAACCAAGCATCCAATGACGCTGTCGTGGGGGGGGGCCCACCTTTCTCTCAACCAATGGATGGACTTTGTTTCTGTTGTTTCTGTCCAATCAGACTGTGTTGTCACAGTCTAAGTGTGTCACTGGGATTAATGTTTTGCAGTATTTTGGTAAAACTAAAAAATGTTCCATGCATAAAAAAGTGTATTTATTACTCATATTATACTTTCCAGTATAGAGTAGTAGTAGGACCGCTGGATCAGTAGTTCTGCTATAACATAGTAGGACCGCTGGATCAGTAGTTCTGCTATAACATAGTAGGACCGCTGGATCAGTAGTTCTGCTATAACATAGTAGGACCGCTGGATCAGTAGTCCTGCTATAACATAGTAGGACTGGATCAGTAGTTCTGCTATAACATAGTAGGACCGCTGGATCAGTAGTCCTGCTATAACATAGTAGGACCGCTAGATCAGTAGTCCTGCTATAACATAGTAGGACCGCTGGATCAGTAGTTCTGCTATAACATAGTAGGACCGCTGGATCAGTAGTCCTGTTATAACATAGTAGGACCGCTGGATCAGTAGTTCTGCTATAACATAGTAGGACCGCTGGATCAGTAGTCCTGTTATAACATAGTAGGACTGCTGGATCAGTAGTTCTGCTATAACATAGTAGGACCGCTGGATCAGTAGTTCTGCTATAACATAGTAGGACCGCTGGATCAGTAGTTCTGCTATAACATAGTAGGACCGCTGGATCAGTAGTTCTGCTATAACATAGTAGGACCACTGGATCAGTAGTTCTGCTATAACATAGTAGGACCGCTGGATCAGTAGTTCTGCTATAACATAGTAGGACCGCTGGATCGGTAGTTCTGCTATAACATAGTAGGACCGCTGGATCAGTAGTCCTGCTATAACATAGTAGGACCGCTGGATCAGTAGTTCTGCTATAACATAGTAGGACCGCTGGACCAGTAGTTCTGCTATAACATAGTAGGACCGCTGGATCAGTAGTTCTGCTATAACATAGTAGGACTGGATCAGTAGTTCTGCTATAACATAGTAGGACCGCTGGATCAGTAGTTCTGCTATAACATAGTAGGACCGCTGGATCAGTAGTTCTGCTATAACATAGTAGGACCGCTGGATCAGTAGTTCTGCTATAACATAGTAGGACTGGATCAGTAGTTCTGCTATAACATAGTAGGACCGCTGGATCAGTAGTCCTGCTATAACATAGTAGGACCGCTGGATCAGTAGTTCTGCTATAACATAGTAGGACCGCTGGACCAAGATTAGGCTAGCCCTAACCCTAGGGTGGGTAGGTTAGGATAACCCTACACTGTAAAAAATTATTTTCCATTTTTGTTGTCTCAACCTCTGCTTTTGAGTCAAGTGAACTTTCACCTTAAAAGTTTTCAATACTTTTGTTGAGACAACACCAGACATCCCAAGTCTTCCGGAAGTTCCGGGAGTCTCCCGCAAATCAATAGCGTCTCCCTGATGCAAGCAAATCATGTACAATCTCCCGGAAATCCCCCCCCCCCCCCCCCCCGCCACCGTCGATCGTCGGTCCGGGGTGTGTTGTGATTGCGCGCCCCTCCTCCCCGCGAAGACAATCGCGCAACCCCCCCCCCCCGTCGACAATCCCCCCCCCCCCCCCCCCCCCCCCCGTCGAAGACAATCGCGCAACCCCCCCCCCCCCCCCCCGTTGACAATCGTGAACACCCCCCCCCCCCCCCGTCGACAATTGTGAACAACCCCCCCCCCCCCCCCCCCCCCCCCCGTCGAAGACAATCGCGCAACCCCCCCCCCCCCCGTTGGGGGCTCCCGGAAATGAGTTTTTGCAACTTGGGAACCCTGCAACACCAATATCTGTGTTTTGCTCTAAAATTCTAATCCGCAGTTGATACAACTGAGTTATTCTTGTCATCTCAAATTGAAGTTGAAGTTCACCCTCTAGCTCACCACGCTACGTCATTTTGCACTTGCGCAGACTAGTGATGGATTTCATGATTCGTTTGCGCGAATCAGTTCGCGTCGTTCAGTTCGCCATAAAGAGTCGTTCGTTCGTTCGTTCAGTCGTGTTTCCGGTAGCGGTGAATCATTCACTCGTTCAGTCGTTCAGTCCGAGCTATAGAGAAAACAGAGTTGCGACACTTCCATTGACTCCCGTGGTAAAAAATGGCGGATGACACTTCCGGGTTATGGAGACGCCAATAGTTCCAAACAAGGGACGGAGCTCCGTTGACTTCAATGGCTCGTCAAGAACAATTACTGGTAAGTTGATGAAACAACAGCATTTTAAACGTTTTTTTACATTTTCAAGCATTAGCTATCAGAGGTATACTCTTAGACATCGTTATTTTTACATTTGGTTTGCATGAAATGTCGATGTTGATGTTAAAAATGTAAAGTTAGGTCAGTTAGGTCCCTAAATGGATTTAGGACCTAACTGAAAGCTTGGTAACGGAGGCTAACGTGAGGTTATTAACGTGATAATTGCACTAAAGTCCTTTAACCTTTTGTTGTCAGGTGACATTATGTAAAGTTGTTTTGATTGTTAGGTTTTAAAACATTTCCAAAATACTACCACTACTGCTAATACTAAAATGCTACTGCTATTACTGCTACTATTACTTAAATGCTAGCTGTTTTACTTCTGCTGCTGCTGTAACTTTACTATAATAATAATAATAATAATAATAATAATAATGCATTTTATTTATTTTATTCTGAACCGAGAGGGCAGTCACAACGTGGCGGGTCGACATAAGGTCAAACCAGTGGTCCATCTTCTCCAGGAACCATGATGTGGTGAGGTCTGATTCAGGACGCTGCTCCTCCTCTACCAGGTACTTTAAGGCAGCACTTGTCCACTCACTGAAGATGTGCATGGCTGAGCTAACTTTCATCTTTTCGAAGTGGTTAGGCTCCAAGATGGCCCTGGAGAGGTTGGGAGCCAGCTTTAGTGCCATACCCTCTTGGTAGGACACCAGATCCTGTAAGGGACCAACAGACACCACACTGGACAGTAGGTGCTCTTTGTTCACCACATCTTGTGGAATGGTGATGGTCTGACCACGGACAAGGGCGCTCTTCAAGTTACATTACCAGATGTGGGACATCTGCCATGAAATAGAGCCGCCGGTGTGGCTCTATGGGATGTGGAATCCAGGGTTTATCACACGTCACCCCAAAAGCTCGCCACATTGCTCTATTGGGGCTCCCCATGTCACTTGTGACGTTAATGACATGAAGCCCTACAGATGCTGCTGCCTGGAATTTATGATTTAATAATAATAATAATAATAATAACTACTATAATTACTCCAGCCAGCAAGAAGACACAAGTGTGAGTTGCTCTGCCATTGTGGCCAGGCAGTGTAAGTTAACGTTGCCAAACAGCTTTCCTGTCCCCATATGCAGCTCTACGCTTGGGGTGATGGCCATCTCATCCAAGGTTAGCACACCTCTCCATTTGGCTCATGCTACCAGCCTTTAGCTTCAGCATGTCAAAAACCTCTCCCAACACTCCTGGCTTCAGTCTTACATGCTGCATTCTTCTTTGGACAGTGCGGATGTCTGGCAGAGGGATCTTCATATTTTGCAGGGTTTTGTATCCTGTTGTGCCTGCTGTAAATCGAATTTGAATTGCCTTTTTGATGGTCTCATTGCCCCACCGAATCACCCCTTTTTTCTGGTCCCGATTGAAAATTGAAATAAACTTTTGTATGTTGTGTATATTATTTATTATATTCCTATTTTTTCTTACACACACACGCGCACGTACACGCACACACACACACACACACACACACACACACACACACACACACACACACACACACACACACACACACACACACAGATGCTCACACACACTCACACCCCTCTTTTTCTCTTGCTCATTCACTCACACACACAAATGCCCAGTCACTTGCTCTCTGTCTCTCACACACTAACACATATAACCCCCCCCATCTCTCTCACTATGTTTAAGCAATGTTTTCTATTTTTGTTATATAAATAAATAAATAAATGTTTTTGGTAATCTTGTCTCACACTCTTCTGTAGCTTGTGTAAACTTAAACAAAGAAGTTGGATGAACTTTTTCAAAGCCACCGAGTCAACTTATTTAATATGTTAATTAACAAACATAATGAAGTCAACACAAATACAAAGCTTAGTCAAGACAACTTGAAAATGCACATTAGCCCCACTATATAATATTGTTGAGCTGATGTAGATTGGAGTTGACTCCACAAGATCATTAGTTCATATGATGCATAATTAGAAGTTGGATCTACTAAATTGAATGTTGTGTTTACTAACAAACCTTAGTTGACTGAACATGTCCTTAGTAATGTGGACTTGCAACATTAAGTTGAGTGAACTGAATTGCCTCTTTGTGCCAACTTCATACCTGATTTCCAAACAACTTGAAATTCCAAGGCAACCAGGTTACACCTAATTTTAAGTTGAGTCAACAAATATTTTTTTACAGTGTAACCCTAGGGTGGGTAGGTTAGGCTAGCCCTAACCCTAGGGTGGGTAGGTTAGGCTAGCCCTAACCCTAGGGTGGGTAGGTTAGGATAACCCAGTTGAGATAAAAAAATCAGTTCAGTTGAAGGGTTTCAGTCCAAATAAAATCTCCCAAGCTGCTGTTTAAACTGTGAAGTGAACACTGTGTGGTCATTCCACTGCTGGTCATACGTGTAGACGAGATCTGTTCTATAACCTGAATGTTGTAACGATTGAGCCACAAACCCACTAGATGATGATTCCTGTGTATATATAGTGCTAATATAATAATATCTTTCAAATTGTTTCATTTATATCTACAAATACAAGCATGTCATTGGACGACTGTAGGAGTTGCCCAATGGCAGGTTCTGGGCGCGGCTTATACCTTATACTCCTCCCCCTTCTGCCATCTGCCACCGACGCTGCATCCTGAGCTTAGCCCCGCCCAAGATGATTGTGATTGGTTAACGAAATACAACCCAGTGTGGAGATAGGTCTGGATATGAGACTTGAACACAGTGTGGAGATAGGTCTGGATATGAGACTAGAACACAGTGTGGAGATAGGTCTGGATATGAGACTAGAACACAGTGTGTAGATAGGTCTGGATATGAGACTAGAACACAGTGTGGAGATAGGTCTGGATATGAGACTAGAACACAGTGTGGAGATAGGTCTGGATATGAGACTAGAACACAGTGTGGAGATAGGTCTGGATATGAGACTAGAACACAGTGTGGAGATAGGTCTGGATATGAGACTAGAACACAGTGTGGAGATAGGTCTGGATATGAGACTAAAACACAGTGTGGAGATAGGTCTGGATATGAGACTAGAACACAGTGTGGAGATAGGTCTGGATATGAGACTAGAACACAGTGTGGAGATAGGTCTGATATGAGACTAGAACACAGTGTGGAGATAGGTCTGGATATGAGACTAGAACACAGTGTGGAGATAGGTCTGGATATGAGACTAGAACACAGTGTGGAGATAGGTCTGGATATGAGACTAGAACACAGTGTGGAGATAGGTCTGGATATGAGACTAGAACACAGTGTGGAGATAGGTCTGGATATGAGACTAGAACACAGTGTGGAGATAGGTCTGGATATGAGACTAGAACAGTGTGGAGATAGGTCTGGATATGAGACTAGAACACAGTGTGGAGATAGGTCTGATATGAGACTAGAACACAGTGTGGAGATAGGTCTGGATATGAGACTAGAACACAGTGTGGAGATAGGTCTGGATATGAGACTAGAACACAGTGTGGAGATAGGTCTGGATATGAGACTAGAACACAGTGTGGAGATAGGTCTGGATATGAGACTAGAACACAGTGTGGAGATAGGTCTGGATATGAGACTAGAACACAGTGTGGAGATAGGTCTGGATATGAGACTAGAACACAGTGTGGAGATAGGTCTGGATATGAGACTAGAACACAGTGTGGAGATAGGTCTGGACATGAGACTAGAATATGTATTTTCAGGGTTTTTATTTTGAGAGTACAATATAAATACATGTTGAATATATTTTATTTTGTTGGTATAATGGTAACGTACACAGAGTGGTAGGAAGCAGTTAATTCAGTGCTGGTCCCACCAGCAGGTCTAATATAATATAATATAATATAATATAATATGTGTGTCACACTACTGTGTATACGCTCTGTTTCCCAACTAATCTGAGGAGTCTGGATCTAATGTCCCTCTGAGTTCATCTGTCAATGATTTCAGTGGGTGAGGAAAACACACTCCATCACTGTCAGAGAGAGGAGGAGGGGAAGAGAGGGGGAGAGAGGGGAAGAGAGGAAGAGGGGTGAGGGTTATGACTACTAACCACACTGACTTTAACACACAGCAGATGTGTATAATAGGAACAGAGTAATGTAATGATGTCTGGTGGGCGGGCATCTGCAGACTGGAGGCTGCGGGTGGGGGTGTGATGGTGGGGGTGTGATGGTGGGGGGATCGATAAAGGGGCCAGGGGGTGAGGGTTAGATCGTGAGGGAGCCAGGGGGTGAGGGAGCCAGGGGGTGAGGGAGCCAGGGGGTGAGGGAGCCAGGGGGTAAGGGAGTCAGGGGGTGAGGGTTAGATCGTGAGGGAGCCAGGGGGTGAGGGAGCCAGGGGGTGAGGGAGCCAGGGGGTGAGGGTTAGATCGTGAGGGAGCCAGGGGGTGAGGGAGCCAGGGGGTGAGGGTTAGATTGTGAGGGAGCCAGGGGGTGAGGGAGCCAGGGGGTGAGGGAGCCAGGGGGTGAGGGTTAGATCGTGAGGGAGCCAGGGGGTGAGGGAGCCAGGGGGTGAGGGTTAGATTGTGAGGGAGCCAGGGGGTGAGGGAGCCAGGGGGTGAGGGAGCCAGGGGGTGAGGGTTAGATCGTGAGGGAGCCAGGGGGTAAGGGAGCCAGGGGGTGAGGGTTAGATCGTGAGGGAGCCAGGGGGCGCGGGAGCCAGGGGGTGAGGGAGCCAGGGGGTGAGGGTTAGATCGTGAGGGAGCCAGGGGGTGAGGGTTAGATTGTGAGGGAGCCAGGGGGTGAGGGTTAGATCGTGAGGGAGCCAGGGGGTGAGGGAGCCAGGGGGTGAGGGTTAGATCGTGAGGGAGCCAGGGGGTGAGGGAGCCAGGGGGTGAGGGTTAGATCATGAGGGAGCCAGGGGGTGAGGGAGCCAGGGGGTGAGGGAGCCAGGGGGTGAGGGTTAGATCGTGAGGGAGCCAGGGGGTGAGGGAGCCAGGGGGTGAGGGTTAGATCGTGAGGGAGCCAGGGGGTGAGGGAGCCAGGGGGTGAGGGAGCCAGGGGGTGAGGGAGCCAGGGGGTAAGGGAGCCAGGGGGTGAGGGAGCCAGGGGGTGAGGGTTAGATCGTGAGGGAGCCAGGGGGTGAGGGAGCCAGGGGGTGAGGGAGCCAGGGGGTGAGGGAGCCAGGGGGTGAGGGTTAGATCGTGAGGGAGCCAGGGGGTGAGGGAGCCAGGGGGTGAGGGTTAGATCGTGAGGGAGCCAGGGGGTGAGGGAGCCAGGGGGTGAGGGTTAGATCGTGAGGGAGCCAGGGGGTGAGGGAGCCAGGGGGTGAGGGTTAGATCGTGAGGGAGCCAGGGGGTGAGGGAGCCAGGGGGTGAGGGAGCCAGGGGGTGAGGGAGCCAGGGGGTGAGGGTTAAGATCGTGAGGGAGCCAGGGGGTGAGGGAGCCAGGGGGTGAGGGAGCCAGGGGGTGAGGGTTAGATCGTGAGGGAGCCAGGGGGTGAGGGAGCCAGGGGGTGAGGGAGCCAGGGGGTGAGGGAGCCAGGGGGTGAGGGTTAGATCGATGGTTTGTTCAACCATGCTCATGTTAGTGATGTTATCATGTTATGTTTAGTTTGTTATTACATGTGTGGAGATCTCCTCCTACTGGAGGTCCTCCACTCCTCTGGACACTGTGAAGGAGTCATAGTCCATACAGAACTCCCCCAGGGTTCTCACCCGCACCTCACCCTTTCATCCAGGGTTCTCACCCGCACCTCACCCTTTCATCCAGGGTTCTCACCCGCACCTCACCCTTTCATCCAGGGTTCTCACCCGCACCTCACCCTTTCATCCAGGGTTCTCACCCACACCTCACCCTCTCATCCAGGGTTCTCACCCGCACCTCACCCTTTCATCCAGGGTTCTCACCCGCACCTCACCCTCTCATCCAGGGTTCTCACCCGCACCTCACCCTTTCATCCAGGGTTCTCACCCGCACCTCACCCTCTCATCCAGGGTTCTCACCCGCACCTCACCCTCTCATCCAGGGTTCTCACCCGCACCTCACCCTTTCATCCAGGGTTCTCACCCGCACCTCACCCTCTCATCCAGGGTTCTCACCCGCACCTCACCCTTTCATCCAGGGTTCTCACCCTCACCTCACCCTCTCATCCAGGGTTCTCACCCACACCTCACCCTGGCAGCTCATCACCTCCTAACCCTGACTGCTCCCCACCCCCTAACCCTGACTGCTCCCCACCCCCTAACCCTGACTGCTCCCCACCCCCTAACCCTGACTGCTCATCACCCCCTAACCCTGACTGCTCATCACCCCCTAACCCTGACTGCTCCCCACCCCCTAACCCTGACTGCTCCCCACCCCCTAACCCTGACTGCTCCCCACCCCCTAGCCCTGACTGCTCCCCACCCCCTAACCCTGACTGCTCCCCACCCCCTAACCCTGACTGCTCCCCACCCCCTAGCCCTGACTGCTCCCCACCCCCTAGCCCTGACTGCTCCCCACCCCCTAGCCCTGACTGCTCCCCACCCCCTAGCCCTGACTGCTCCCCACCCCCTAACCCTGACTGCTCCCCACCCCCTAACCCTGACTGCTCATCACCTCCTAACCCTGACTGCTCATCACCCCCTAACCCTGACTGTTCCCCACCCCCTAACCCTGACTGCTCATCACCCCTATCCTAGTTAGGAGTTGGACTTTTGGGGTCAGAGCTTTTAAGATGTCGCCACTGTGTGGAGGTCCCAGTGGAGACCCGCCGTGGCGTCGACATCTTCAATATATCTTCATATATCTTCAATATATCTTCAATATATCTTCATACATCTTCATACATCTTCAATATATCTTCAATATATCTTCATATATCTTCAATATATCTTCAATATATCTTCATACATCTTCATACATCTTCATACATCTTCAATATATCTTCATATATCTTCAATATATCTTCATACATCTTCAATATATCTTCATATATCTTCAATATATCTTCATACATCTTCAATATATCTTCATATATCTTCATACATTTTCATACATCTTCAATATATCTTCATATATCTTCAATATATCTTCATACATCTTCAATATATCTTCATATATCTTCAATATACACTCACCGGCCACTTTAGTAGGTACACCTGTCCAACTGCTCGTTAACGCAAATTTCTAATCAGCCAATCACATGGCAGCAACTCAATGCATTTAGGCATGTAGACATGGTCAGGACGATCTGCTGCAGTTCAAACCGAGCATCAGAATGGGGAAGAAAGGTGATTTAAGTGACTTTGAACGTGGCATGGTTGTTGGTGCCAGACGGGCTGGTCTGAGTATTTCAGAGACTGCTGATCTACTGGGATTTTCACGCACAACCATCTCTAGGGTTTACAGAGAATGGTCCGAAAAAGAGAAAATATCCAGTGAGCGGCAGTTCTGTGGGCGCAAATGCCTTGTTGATGCTAGAAGTCAGAGGAGAATGGCCAGACTGGTTCGAGCTGATAGAAAGGCAACTGTAACTCAAATAACCACTCGTTACAACAGAGGTATGCAGAAGAGCATCTCTGAACGCACAACACGTCGAACCTTGAGGCGGATGGGCTACAGCAGCAGAAGACCACACCGGGTGCCACTCCTGTCAGCTAAGAACAGGAAACTGAGGCTACAATTCGCACAGGCTCACCAAAATTGGACAATCGAAGATTGGAAAAACGTTGCCTGGTCTGATGAGTCTCGATTTCTGCTGCGACATTTGGATGGTAGGGTCAGAATTTGGCGTCAACAACATGAAAGCATGGATCCATCCTGCCTTGTATCAACGGTTCAGGCTGGTGGTGGTGGTGTAATGGTGTGGGGGATATTTTCCTGGCACACTTTGGGCTTATTAGTACCAATTAGTACCAATTGAGCATCGTGTCAAAGCCACAGACTACCTGAGTATTGTTGCTGACCATGTCCATCCCTTTATGACCACAGTGTACCCATCTTCTGATGGCTACTTCCAGCAGGATAACGCGCCATGTCATAAAGCGCGAATCATCTCAGACTGGTTTCTTGAACATGACAATGAGTTCACTGTACTCAAATGGCCTCCACAGTCACCAGATCTCAATCCAATAGAGCACCTTTGGGATGTGGTGGAACGGGAGATTCGCATCATGGATGTGCAGCCGACAAATCTGCAGCAACTGCGTGATGCTATCATGTCAATATGGACCAAACTCTCTGAGGAATGTTTCCAGTACCTTGTTGAATCTGTGCCACGAAGGATTAAGGCAGTTCTGAAGGCAAAAGGGGGTCCAACCCGGTACTAGCAAGGTGTACCTAATAAAGTGGCCGGTGAGTGTATCTTCATACATCTTCAATATATCTTCAATATATCTTCAATATATCTTCATACATCTTCATCCATCTTCAATATATCTTCATATATCTTCAATATATCTTCATACATCTTCAATATATCTTCATATATCTTCATATATCTTCAATATATCTTCATACATCTTCAATATATCTTCAATATATCTTCATACATCTTCATACATCTTCAATATATCATCAATATATCTTCATATATCTTCCATATATATTCAAATATCTTCAATATATCTTCATACATCTTCATACATCTTCAATATATCTTCATATATCTTCATATATCTTCAATATATCTTCCATACATCTTCCATATATCTTCCATATATCTTCATATATCTTCAATATATCTTCCATACATCTTCCATACATCTTCAATATATCTTCATATATCTTCAATATATCTTCCATACATCTTCCATATATCTTCCATATATCTTCATATATCTTCAATATATCTTCCATACATTTTCCATATATCTTCCATATATCTTCATATATCTTCAATATATCTTCCATATATCTTCATATATCTTCATATATCTTCCATACATCTTCCATATATCTTCATATATCTTCATATATCTTCAATATATCTTCCATACATTTTCCATATATCTTCCATATATCTTCATATATCTTCATATATCTTCAATATATCTTCATATATCTTCATGTATCTTCAATATATCTTCAATATATCTTCAATATATCTTCATATATCTTCATATATCTTCCATATATCTTCATATATCTTCAATATATCTTCATATATCTTCATATATCTTCAATATATCTTCAATATATCTTCAATATATCTTCATATATCTTCAATATATCTCCACAGAGAGACAGAGACAGAGAGAAACAGAGACAGAGAGAGAGAGAGAGAGACAGACAGACAGACAGACAGAGAGAGAGAGAGAGAGAGAGAGAGAGAGGGGAAGGGCGGCTGTCTGTGTCGTTCTTCCCGCTCTCGGAGCTCAGCTGTTCCTCTCTATGTGCGCGCGCCTCTCAGCGGGAGCTCCTCGTGCGCCGGAGCGGCAGATGAAGTCCAGCGCGTGCAGCAGCAGCAGCGGCTCGTGACGTGATGTGATTGGCGGGGTAATTTGACAGCTAAACGAACCGGATACCGACGGCGGGAGACGGTTGGACCGACGGCTCGTCGGTGGAAATGGACTGACTTGGCTCATCACGGAACAAAGACCGTCTCACCGTTAACCGGCAGGACGACAGACCGGTTAACTACAGACCGGCAGGACGAAAGACCGGTTAACTACAGACCGGCAGGACGACAGACCGGTTGGCTACAGACCGGCAGGACGACAGACCGGTTAACTACAGACCGGCAGGACGACAGACCGGTTAACTACAGACCGGCAGGACGACAGACCGGTTAACTACAGACCGGCAGGACGACATACCTGTTAACTACAGACCGGCAGGACGACAGACCGGTTAACTACAGACCGGCAGGACGACAGACCGGTTAACTACAGACCGGCAGGACGACAGACCGGTTAACTACAGACCGGCAGGACGACAGACCGGTTAACTACAGACAGGTAGAACTACAGTTCGGTAGGGTTAACGGAAGTGGAAGAGACGGAATCACGGAGAGCAAGAGGTGGAGGTATAGAGAGGTGGAGGTATAGAGAGGTGGAGGTGGAGGTATAGAGAGGTGGAGGTATTGAGAGGTGGAGGTATAGAGAGGTAGAGGTGGAGGTATAGAGAGGTAGAGGTGGAGGTATAGAGAGGTGGAGGTGGAGGTATAGAGAGGTAGAGGTGGAGGTATAGAGAGGTGGAGGTGGAGGTATAGAGAGGTAGAGGTGGAGGTATAGAGAGGTGGAGGTGGAGGTATAGAGAGGTGGAGGTATTGAGAGGTAGAGGTGGAGGTATAGAGAGGTAGAGGTGGAGGTATAGAGAGGTGGAAGTGGAGGTATAGAGAGGTAGAGGTGGAGGTATAGAGAGGTGGAGGTATTGAGAGGTAGAGGTGGCGGTATAGAGAGGTAGAGGTGGAGGTATAGAGAGGTAGAGGTGGAGGTATAGAGAGGTAGAGGTGGAGGTAT
>JAOPHQ010006708.1:0-46295 GCA_030340625.1 Merluccius polli
GGGGGGGGGGGGGGGGGGGGGATACTGAGTGAGTCTGCAGGCTATGGGGTCCAGTCCCACGATGCATACAGAGAAGCCCCTTAAAAGTGGACATTGTGCCCATGGAGATCCAGTGTCTTGTCATTGAGAGGGGGAGTGGCAGCGCTGCACTGCCACACATGAACCATCTGGACAGGGAGCACTGTGTGCCCCCCCCCCCCCCCCCCCCTCCCCGCGCCGCCCTCCTCACCCCTCCTCACCCCTCCTCACCCCCTCCCGCCACCTCACTGTAAGACCCGGACAATGGGAGAAACAGAATACACCCTTCAAAGGGAGAGACCTTTCGGCCCGGTAAACCGACCGGGTTTTGCCGCCTCTTGATTGTCAATCACTATTACCTTACCGCCGATTTATTGTGGGAGGAGAAAAAAGAAATTCCAGTCTAACCGTGTTGACCTTTTTGTTTTTTGTATGTATTTTTTATTTTTATTTTTTGCAGTAGACATTCCTTGTTTATTCGTATTTATTTATGATTACCCTGCAGAGCGCACGAGATTATTATTTTTCTTTATTTTTCTTCTTTTTTTTTTTTATGAACAAATCAGCCTCTTCCTCAGCACAGAGGGACGCTTCAGGTTTCTTTGTGGGTATGACTGATTCTGGAATTGAATATTTTGAGTGTTAAAAAAGAAAGAAAATAATATAATGTTTGAGGGTGGGGGGGGGAAAAAAAGACACTTTTTTTGCTGTTGAGGCACAAAATAATCCTTTTATTCGCATGATGCCTTGTATAGGTCTACTGGGTCACGTTGAGGATGTGGAAAGAGATATATTTATATCTATATAGATATATATCTATATATATATCGATCTATATATATATATATATATATATATATCTATAGATATATATATATATCGATATATATCTATATATATCGATATATATCTATGTATATCGATATAGATAGATATCTATAGATATAAATTTGATGCTCACTGTCAATTCTGTGAGTTTAATTTTAAACAATTGGGTGAGAGAAGAATTTCATCACAGGTAAAAAAAACAAAAAAACAAAAAAAACAACCGACCCGAATAATAAAAAACAGCGACAATAATTAGCATTTGAAAGGATCCATATGTGTTTATGTGTTCACCGCTTTCCGCAGACCGTCTTCTCATTGAACACATTTAACGTGCTTGGCTGTCCAACGTGTGTGTGTGTGTGTGTGTGTGTGTGTGTGTGTGTGTGTGTGTGTGTGTGTGTGTGTGTGTGTGTGTGTGTGTGTGTGTGTGTGTGTGTGTGTGTGTGTGTGTGTGTGTGTGTGTGTGTGGGCAGAGTGAAGCTCTGTTGATCGGGGCTCTGTGTAAATAAAAAGTGGACCTGCGGTGCTGACCGTGACCCGGCGGTCCGAACACGAAGGTGACTCACAAGGTGGTTTCGTTTTTCTCTTCTTTTTTTTTGTTCACATTGCGGCAGATTACAGATTTTGTTTTTTGGGTTGTTTTTTTTTTTAATAAAGTGCAAGCTTCCACAACTCCTCTTTCTGTGTTCATTTCTCTGAATGGTTTCTGGAAAGCGGTTTCTCCCAATGTTGTGGTTCTGATATGTGAGCACGTTTTTGATGCGTCAAAGTTAAAATATTTTAATATTCAAGATTAAAAACAAGTTCAAAATATGTTTTTAATAAATGTTTGTGTATACATAAAAGAACGAAATGCAATTAAAATCAATCTAGATGATTAATGAGTGAATGAGTCGTTAATGAACGAATGCTTTTTCAGTTCATGTGTGTCTGCTGGCGGGGGGGGGTGAGGTGGCCCCTCCTCCCTGCTGCTGGGGGTCACGCCGTCCCCCCATTGGTCCACTCCAGAGGGAGGCGGGTGCAGCGGGACCGCCTGCCCAACCACGGTCAGAAACCTCTGCTGCAGTTCGCCGGCACTCAGGTTGTGGAGCCGAGGCTGAAACGCGCGCACACACACACACACACACACACACACACACACACACACACACACACACACACACACACACACACACACACACACACACACACACACACACACACACACACACACACACACACACACACACATTTACGAGAGCAAGGGCAAGAAAGAATAAAAAGGGGTTTGATGCGAGAGCCAGGAAGGATGCAGTAGGTCTCACACCAACTGAACAACAAGGCTCTTTGTGTGTGTGTGTGTGTGTGTGTGTGTGTGTGTGTGTGTGTGTGTGTGTGTGTGTGTGTGTGTGTGTGTGTGTGTGTGTGTGTGTGTGTGTGTGTGTGTGTGTGTGTGTGTGTGTGTGTGTGTGTGTGTCCTTAAACAAGTTAATCAAGGGCTCTCTGTTTCCAGTGATCTATAGATGTGAACATTGTCTGAATGGCCCAAGTCGTCGCGTGTTTCGGCTCTTTAATCAGAATCTGCTGCTCAAACCGGCTGTCATGCAACGACTTATGAAATGATTGTGGAGAGCTTGTTCACACCAGTAATTAATAATATATATATATAAATATATCATTTGGTGAACGCTTTTATCCAAAGCAGTACTGTGTGAGTGCATACATGTGTGAGTATTGGCGGACTGAGAGCCTCTCTGAGCCGTCCTGGTGCTGAACAGTCGGTACTGTTCCTCCCTCACCCTCAGCTGGTCGGGAGGAGCCGGTCCGGTGCAGCTGCGGTCCGGTCCGTCCGCTTCCAGACATCCTGCAACGGGTAACCATGGAGATCAGAGATCAGATGTTTGAAGTGGTGCAGGTGTTTCAAACTAAGAAAACTAAGAAACGCGACGGCGGCGCTCTTTAAATGATGGGACCCGGCGCTCGCTTCCTTCCCCCCGGCGCCGTCTGATGAGCTGCAGTGACCTCCAGAGTGGACAGCAGACGTCTGCCGCTGTCTCCCCGCTGTCCGAGGTGAAACTGCATCGTGTAAACGGTGATTATCGTGGTGATTATCGCCGTCGTTGGAGGTTAAAACGTTGTCTCATGTTAAGCATGATCTGGAGGACTAACGTTGTTGATCTTGTATGTTAAACCATGAGAGGCTGGGAGGGGGTGTGGCCTGCTGTAGTTTCACCTTCCTCATAGTTTGACCTTCTGCACTCTGGTCTGAGGAGGGTCTCCTCTCCTCACAGGGGACCATCAGTCTTTCTTTAAACTCTGGCGCCCCCCTGTGGACGTTGGTGGTAGTGCATGGATAATTAACCTTCACCCACCTGGCGTGGGACTGGCGACGGGTCCTTGCAGGTGTGGTCCGGGTCTCCACCGCGGTCCAGCAGGACCGTCTCTTCTGGGGAAAGTAGTTCTACAGGTCAGTGAAGTGTAGACTGTAACATGGCTCTCACTTTATATAACCCCCCCCCCACCCCACCCTGGTCATCCACAGGAACAGCCAGCATAGTAAAACCTGGAGCTTCGTCTCCAAGTGGTGAGGAATCATAAGGATTTGAATAAAGTGAATAAAGATTGCGCCTGCACCCAAGATCAAGTTTAATACGTGATATTAGGTTTCATACATGTTATTAGGTTTAATACGTGTTATTAGGTTTCATACATGCAATATTAGGTTTAATACGTGTTATTAGGTTTCATACATGCAATATTAGGTTTAATATATGTTATTAGGTTTCATACATGCAATATTAGGTTTAATATATGTTATTAGGTTTCATACATGCAATATTAGGTTTAATATGTGTTATTAGGTTTCATATGTGCAATATTAGGTTTAATACGTGTTATTAGGTTTCATATGTGCAATATTAGGTTTAATACATGTTATTAGGTTTCATACATGCAATATTAGGTTTAATACGTGTTATTAGGTTTCATACATGCAATATTAGGTTTAATACGTGTTATTAGGTTTCATACATGCAATATTAGGTTTAATACGTGTTATTAGGTTTCATGTATGCAATATTAGGTTTCATACATGCAATATTAGGTTTAATACGTGTTATTAGGTTTCATACATGCAATATTAGGTTTAATATATGTTATTAGGTTTCATACATGCAATATTAGGTTTAATATATGTTATTAGGTTTCATACATGCAATATTAGGTTTAATACATGTTATTAGGTTTCATACATGCAATATTAGGTTTAATACATGTTATTAGGTTTCATACATGCAATATTAGGTTTAATACGTGTTATTAGGTTTAATACGTGTTATTAGGTTTCATACATGCAATATTAGGTTTAATACGTGTTATTAGGTTTCATGTATGCAATATTAGGTTTCATACATGCAATATTAGGTTTAATACGTGTTATTAGGTTTAATACATGCAATATTAAGTTTAATACATGTTATTAGGTTTCATACATGCAATATTAGGTTTAATACGTGTTATTAGGTTTAATACGTGTTATTAGGTTTCATACATGCAATATTAGGTTTAATACGTGTTATTAGGTTACATACATGCAATATTAGGTTTAATACGTGTTAATACGTGTTATTAGGTTACATACATGCAATATTAGGTTTAATACGTGTTATTAGGTTTCATACATGCACTATTAGGTTTAATACATGTTATTAGGTTTCATACATGCAATATTAGGTTTAATACATGTTATTAGGTTTCATACATGCAATATTAGGTTTAATACACGTGTTATTAGGTTTTATACATGCAATATTAGGTTTAATACGTGTTATTAGGTTTCATACATGCAATATTAAGTTTAATACATGTTATTAGGTTTCATACATGCAATATTCGGTTTAATACACGTGTTATTAGGTTTCATACATGCAATATTAGGTTTCATACGTGTTATATTAGGTGTAACGCATGCAAATGGTGAGAAGTACATTGAGTTAAGCATTCTGTAGTTCTCTTAGGAAACCTGAGAGGAGAAGTTTGTATGTATTATTGTATTATTCGTGTGTGTGTGTGTATATGGATATGTATATGTATATATATACACACACACAGAGCGTAATGCACAGGGGGGTTAGTAGAAACAGGAGGATAACTTGAACATTGCTACAGGATCTAGTGACTCTGAGCATAGTGAGGGTGTGTGTGTTGGTCGGTGATTTGATCCTGTGGTGTGAATGTTGCTTTTGTGTATATTGTTGCATAGGTGACGACAATGTGGATTATCGCACGGCTTTGTTGAACACTCGATTCTCATTGGTCAATTACGGCAGCCTTACAGTCTGTAATTTCTGAATAGCAGACCGTTGCTATGGACACCGGATGTCCAACCGTAGAATCAGCCCTTCTCACCTGGAGATGCTGAGATGTTTGAGCCGTTGGTCAAACAGCCAATCGCAATGGGCGACGTTCTCCTCCTCCGCACGCCGCACGGACCGCTCCAGGGCCGCCACTTCCTCCCTGTAGGCCGACACCTGGGGTCAGAGTTAACACAGGCGCTTACAGTCCTTTACCGGATAAAAAAGTGTGTAAATGTTGGGGAGAAAAAGTCAATAAATGGTGGTTTGTAAAGAAGTTGAACTCGAGGTCAAGCTGGAGGAGGACCACCTGTTCTTTCAGCCACTCGTTTTCTTTAAGCGCCTCTCTGTACGACTCGTCCATGTTGAGCTCTTTAGTTTTCATCTGAAGATTTTAACCATAAAAAATGGTTAAAAAGGCAAAACTTGGCCCACGTAACCCTCTGAAGATAACCGACAACAAGACACCTCAAAATATCACACAAAAAGAACGATGATTGATGAAACATGATGTGTTTCCTCTCACCTCCTGGGCCAGCCTGTTGTCCCGGATGGCCCGGGCCGTCCCCGCGTCGATCACGCTGTAGGTCAGGGCCAGCCGGCTCCTCATGCGCTCTGCGAATGCACAACATCAGCACTCATTACTGCACACTCACAACCGCACAGACGGCCGCAGCAGCAGCAGCAGACGTCTCACACTCTCATGCAGTGTAAGGGGAAACCTGCGCTCACATGCGGCACACCTCGCTGCAGCTCAGGACGCTCATCATTATGTACTCTTCTCATACGCAAAGCATAACTGTAATAACCTTATCAAATCAAATCACATTTATTTGTATAGTCCTTTACAATAGCCGAAAGGTACCCAAAGTGCTTTACTTTGTACCAGCTGAACTGAAATCAGCCCCAACTGTGAACATTTTTAAATCAGGTTAAAAGCACTTCTCTTCTCCTGTGCTTATGATTGAGCTCAAAGCACTTTAAATTGTACATTTTAATTGCACTATGTCCTTTTAAATCATGATTGTATGCTGCTCTTATAGTATTTTATTTATTTCTATTCTTCTGTAGTTGTTTTTATTTATTTATTTTATTTTATTTTTAAAATTTTTATTTCAATTCTTATTGTTTTATGTAAAGCGCATTGAGTTGCCATTGTGTATGAAATGCGCTATATAAATAAAGCTGCCTTGCCTTTACAACAAAGCCATAAAACAATAACACATACATAACATACAAATACAATTAAAAGTGCTGTAGTGCTGCATGTAACCAGAGCTTAAAAGTATATGTATAACTAATATTATGATGAAGAAAATGTATGTTTTACTTGTGTCTTATCTTTGTAGCAATATCCATTCAATGTGTTTATTGTGCTCATTTACATTAGTGGTTAATTTTTAGGTGCTATTTATTCTATAAACCTTCAGTTGTGCATTTATTCACCCAAACATTATCATACCAACACCAACATACTCTCACATGCAACACATACATTATATACATACATGTGACAGTCGTCTTGTCCCCCCCCCCCCCCCCCCCCCCAGATGGCAGGTGAATAAGGTGATGAAGGCACCTGCGGCGGCGGCGGCGTCCCGCTGCATGCGGTCCCTCTCCTCCTCCAGCTGTGTGATCTGGGCCTGGTGCTGGCGGACGCCCGCATCCCGGTACTCCCGCAGCTTCTGGCACTCGGCCCGGCGCTCCCAAACCTTCCTCTCCACGTCCCGCAGCTTCCTCCGGACGTCTTCCCCGCCGGGAGGAACACAGAAACAGAGAGCTCAGTTGGAGGTTTACTCCTCTCATAGAGGAGGTCATAGTGATGAGGTCATAGTGATGAGGTCATAGTGAGGAGGTCATAGTGAGGAGGTCATAGTGAGGTCATAGTGAGGAGGTCATAGTGAGGAGGGCATAGTGAGGAGGTCATAGTGAGGAGGTCATAGTGAGGTCATAGTGAGGAGGTCATAGTGAGGAGGGCATAGTGATGAGGTCATAGTGAGGAGGTCATAGTGAGGAGGTCATAGTGAGGTCATAGTGAGGAGGTCATAGTGAGGAGGTCATAGTGAGGAGGTCATAGTGAGGTCATAGTGAGGAGGTCATAGTGATGAGGTCATAGTGATGAGGTCATAGTGAGGAGGTCATAGTGAGGAGGTCATAGTGAGGTCATAGTGAGGAGGTCATAGTGAGGAGGTCATAGTGAGGATGTCATAGTGGGGAGGTCATAGTGAGGAGGTCATAGTGAGGAGGTCATAGTGAGGTCATAGTGATGAGGTCATAGTGAGGTCCTAGTGAGGATGTCATAGTGATGAGGTCATAGTGAGGAGGTCATAGTGAGGAGGTCATAGTGATGATGTCATAGTGAGGAGGTCATAGTGATGAGGTCATAGTGAGGAGGTCATAGTGATGAGGTCATAGTGAGGAGGTCATAGTGAGGTCATAGTGAGGAGGTCATAGTGAGGAGGGCATAGTGATGAGGTCATAGTGATGAGGTCATAGTGAGGAGGTCATAGTGAGGTCATAGTGAGGAGGTCATAGTGAGGAGGTCATAGTGAGGAGGTCATAGTGAGGTCATAGTGAGGAGGTCATAGTGAGGAGGTCATAGTGATGAGGTCATAGTGAGGAGGTCATAGTGATGAGGTCATAGTGAGGAGGTCATAGTGAGGAGGTCATAGTGAGGAGGTCATAGTGAGGTCATAGTGAGGAGGTCATAGTGAGGAGGTCATAGTGAGGATGTCATAGTGAGGAGGTCATAGTGAGGAGGTCATAGTGAGGTGGTCATAGTGGGGAGGTCATAGTGAGGAGGTCATAGTGAGGAGGGCATAGTGAGGAGGTCATAGTGGGGATGTCATAGTGGGGAGGTCATAGTGAGGAGGTCATAGTGAGGATGTCATAGTGAGGATGTCATAGTGAGGAGGTCATAGTGAGGATGTCATAGTGGGGAGGTCATAGTGAGGAGGGCATAGTGAGGAGGTCATAGTGGGGAGGTCATAGTGAGGATGTCATACTATTGAGGAGGTCATAGTGATGAGATCATAGTGGGGATGTCATAGTGAGGAGGTCATAGTGATGAGGTCATAGTGAAGATGTCATATTGAGGAGGTCATAGTGATGATGTCATAGTGAGGAGGTCATAGTGAGGATGTCATACTATTGAGGAGGTCATAGTGAGGATGTCATACTATTGAGGAGGTCATAGTGATGAGGACATAGTGAGGAGGTCATAGTGGGGACGTCATAGTGAGGTCATAGTGAGGAGGTCATAGTGAGGAGGTCATAGTGAGGAGGTCATAGTGGGGATGTCATAATGAGGAGGTCATAGTGGGGTCATAGTGAGGAGGTCATAGTGAGGAGGTCATAGTGGGGAGGTCATAGTGAGGAGGTCATAGTGAGGAGGTCATAGTGGGGATGTCATAATGAGGAGGTCATAGTGAGGAGGTTATAGTGAGGAGGTCATAGTGAGGATGTCATAGTGAGGAGGTCATAGTGAGGAGGTCATAGTGAGGATGTCATAGTGAGGAGGTCATAGTGAGGTCATAGTGAAGATGTCATAGTGAGGATGTCATAGTGAGGAGGTCATAGTGGAGAGGTCATAGTGAGGAGGTCATAGTGAGGAGGTCATAGTGAGGAGGTCATAGTGATGAGGTCATAGTGAAGATGTCATAGTGATGAGGTCATAGTGATGAGGTCATAGTGAGGAGGTCATAGTGGGGAGGGTCATAGTGGGGAGGTCATAGTGAGGAGGTCATAGTGAGGAGGTCATAGTGAGGATGTCATAGTGGGGAGGTCATAGTGAGGAGGTCATAGTGAGGTGGTCATAGTGAGGTGGTCATAGTGAGGAGGTCATAGTGAGGATGTCATAGTGAGGAGGTCATAGTGGGGAGGTCATATGGAAGATGTCATAGTGGGGAGGTCATAGTGAGGATGTCATAGTGAGGAGGTCATAGTGAGGATGTCATAGTGAGGATGTCATAGTGAGGAGGTCATAGTGGGGAGGTCATAGTGAGGAGGTCATAGTGAGGAGGTCATAGTGGGGATGTCATAATGAGGAGGTCATAGTGAGGAGGTCATAGTGAGGTCATAGTGAGGATGTCATAGTGAGGAGGTCATAGTGAGGAGGTCATAGTGGAGAGGTCATAGTGAGGATGTAATAGTGAGGAGGTCATAGTGAGGAGGTCATAGTGAGGAGGTCATAGTGAGGAGGTCATACTATTGAGGAGGTCATAGTGAGGATGTCATAGTGAGGAGGTCATAGTGAGGAGGTCATAGTGAGGATGTCATAGTGAGGAGGTCATAGTGAGGAGGTCATAGTGGGGAGGTCATAGTGAGGAGGTCATAGTGGGGAGATCATAGTGAGGAGGTCACAGTGAGGAGGTCATAGTGAGGAGGTCATAGTGAGGAGGTCATACTATTGAGGAGGTCATAGTGAGGATGTCATAGTGAGGATGTCATAGTGAGGAGGTCACAGTGAGGAGGTCATAGTGAGGAGGTCACAGTGAGGAGGTCCTCGTTCGCCTGGCAGCCACCTTGGTTCTGGACGGCGGCTGGGTGGGGACCTGATGGCCCGTTTACCTTCCATCTCCATCTTCTTGGCGAGGATCGCGTCCTTGGCCTGCTCCGCTTGTTTCACGCGCTCCTGCTCCTTCCGCTCGAGTTGTTTCTCCTGCTCCTTCACCTGCTTCAGAAGCTGCCGCATCTGGTGGTCCTGCTCCGACCTCAGCTGCGCCAGCTGATGAACACAACGTCACCACACATGATGTCCAGCACAATGTCATGGAGACCACATGATGTCCAGCACAATGTCATGGAGACCACATGATGTCCAGCACAATGTCATGGAGACCACATGATGTCCAGCATCACGTCATGGAGACCACATGATGTCCAGCAGACATACATGAGAGAAAAGCACAGATACAGTCTCCACCATTAAAAGTGAAGGAGAGTAAAAAAAAAAGAAAAAAAGTTGAGTTTGTAAGTGGATGAGCACAATTGATCAAACAACATGGAGGGGGGGAATAATAAAGAAGAAGACATTAATTCACTTTCAAGCAATACTGTGTAGCTATGCTGTGATCTAGGGACTGCGCAATAATGTGCACTAAGTGCAATGTATATACAGCATATATTGTAGTGTTATATATAGATATTTTACATTATTCTTTGCTAAATAGGACCTGTGTATTTGTTTTAGCTGTTTTAAAAAGTAAAATGTATTTCCAAATTCACCACTATTTTTAAACCGCTAGATGTCAGTAATGAGGCTGATCTCTAATGACCATCTCTAAGGTCATAATGGTCATTATGATGATGATAATGGACATTATGTATGTACAGGATAGGTAAGAAGCCACATGTCGCACCAACTGGACGCTTCTGAGCTTCTTGGTCCCCAGCTGGTCCATCTCCCCCAGGAGGTCCTGGACCTCCTTCCTTCTCAGCTGGACCCTGGAGGGAGACAACAGTAGAAACACAGTAGAAACAGTAAAAACAGCGCCATGCTGTTCCTATACTAACTGCCACCTCTCGTCTCTTCTTACCGAAACTCCACGTAGCTTTCTGCAGGCTGCTGCTCTGTGGACCTGGAGGACGTGTCCATACCTCAGGTTGGGTTTGGACGCCACTGAGTCGGTGACGATCACGTTGTAATATCGTCAACCCGGGGGGTCTTCGTTGCCATGCCGTTGCTAGTGAAACATAACGCTACTACAACCAACATCATAGTCAAGTTAATGAAATACTCCAGCCCTCGGCACGGACCTCGTGGCGCAACGGTAGCGCGTCTGACTCCAGATCAGAAGGTTGCGTGTTCAAATCACGTCGGGGTCAATTCTCTTTTCCTCCTCCATATCAACACGTCAACATGTTATAACATGAGGTGCGCTGAGGCGGGATGTGTTCTGGTGTGGAGGTGCAGACAATAAACAGGGACTACCAGGGACACACATAAGAATAAGAATGAAAATATTACAATAACAAATAAAATAGAAGCTGTATAACAAATACAGATACAATCTATCTGAGTCATCCTTAAACACTACAATTGTATATTTATTTTATATTTATGCTTGATCTAATCTAACTCATCTCGCGTCCAATCAAGTTCCAATAACAGCGGTTTAGGCCCCGCCCCCTCCCGACGTAGGAGGTTTCGGCCCCGCCCCTCCTGATGACAGTGCGCGCGGCGGTACCAGACGCGCTCGTGCGGCTGAGGGCTGGTCCACCTGGAGCCTGGCGGGGGAGCACGGTACGTTTCCTACTTTAACTTTACTCACTTTATTAATGAATATTAAAGTTTAAAACTAATTAAAGTAAATGTTGACCAAGAGGGCCAAAGAGCCGCGACTTGGCATACTGTGATAAACTAACAAAAAGTGAAATTGAGCAAAAAAAGGAAAATGTGTTGCTTAATGTCCTTAACGTCCTCATAAGTAATTCGACAATAGATACTTTATATTTATTATATTATAGATTAATTAACACATTCAGCGTATGTACAACAATTGTGTTTTTTGTTTTTGTTATTGTTATTTTTATGGTGTTTTTCACAAGTGGTTTAACCGGAACGTCTCGCCAACTTCAGACCCGAGGAGGAGAAACCCACCAGTAGTCCTCATAGGGGTTTTACTGGGACCCCACCAGTAGTCCTCATAGGGGTTTTACTGGGAGCCCACCAGTAGTCCTCATAGGGTTTTACTGGGAGCCCACCAGTAGTCCTCATAGGGGTTTTACTGGGAGCCCACCAGTAGTCCTCATAGAGGTTTTACTGGGAGCCCACCAGTAGTCCTCATAGGGGTTTTACTGGGAGCCCACCAGTAGTCCTCATAGGGGTTTTACTGGTGTGGTCTACTGGGAGCCCACCAGTAGTCCTCATAGGGGTTTTACTGGGAGCCCACCAGTAGTCCTCATAGGGGGTTTTACTGGGAGCCCACCAGTAGTCCTCATAGGGGTTTTACTGGTGTGGTCCACTGGGAGCCCACCAGTAGTCCACATAGGGGTTTTACTGGTGTGGTCCACCGAGAGCCCACCAGTAGTCCTCATAGGGGTTTTACTGGGAGCCCACCAGTAGTCCTCATAGGGGTTTTACTGGTGTGGTCCACTGGGAGCCCACCAGTAGTCCTCATAGGGGTTTTACTGGTGTGGTCTACCAGTAGTCCTCATAGTGGTTTTACTGAGTCCACTGGGAGCCCACCAGTAGTCCTCATAGGGGTTTTACTGGGTCTACTGGGAGCCCACCAGTAGTCCTCATAGGGGTTTTACTGGTGTGGTCTATCGGGAGCCCACCAGTAGTCCTCATAGGGGTTTTACTGGTGTGGTCTACTGGGAGCCCACCAGTAGTCCTCATAGGGGTTTTACTGGTGTGGTCCACTGGGAGCCTAACAGTAGTCCTCATAGGGGTTTTACTGGGAGCCCACCAGTAGTCCTCATAGAGGTTTTACTGGGAGCCCACCAGTAGTCCTCATAGAGGTTTTACTGGTGTGGTCTACTGGGAGCCCACCAATAGTCCTCATAGGGGTTTTACTGGTGTGGTCTACTGGGAGCCCACCAATAGTCCTCATAGGGGTTTTACTGGGAGCCCACCAGTAGTCCTCATAGAGGTTTTACTGGTGTGGTCTACTGGGAGCCCACCAATAGTCCTCATAGGGGTTTTACTGGTGTGGTCTACTGGGAGCCCACCAATAGTCCTCATAGGGGTTTTACTGGGAGCCTACCAGTAGTCCTCATAGGGGTTTTACTGGGAGCCCACCAGTAGTCCTCATAGGGGTTTTACTGGGAGCCCACCAGTAGTCCTCATAGGGGGTTTTACTGGTGTGGTCTACTGGGAGCCCACCAGTAGTCCTCATAGGGGTTTTACTGGGAGCCCACCAGTAGTCCTCATAGGGGTTTTACTGGGAGCCCACCAGTAGTCCTCATAGGGGTTTTACTGGTGTGGTCTACTGGGACCCCAGTGAGGACTTACTCAGCGTCCTGTTGGCCTCTCTAAAGGAAGCTCCACCAATCAGGAAGTGCGTCTTTTAGTTTCGCTAACCAATCAGGACTTGTGACATTCCTCCGGGGGGTTGATGATGATGATGATGATGATGATGATGATGATGATGATGATGATGATGATGATGACAAAGAGAGGGAAAGTCATCCGATTGGTCCGTGTCCAGACACGCACGCCGCTCACCTGGGAGGAATGGGAATGACTGTAGACCGTACGTTGTTATGGGGGTCACTAAGGTGGGGGGGGGGGGTCCAGGTGGTCCAGGTCCAGGTCCAGGTGGATGAGGAGGAGGTTCTGGTCCTGCTGGGTCCTGCTGCAGAACCAGGATGTCCCCCCCAGAACGCTTCGACGCCATCAGACTGAGGCTCATAATTGTGCAATTTCCATAAAGTTGTATTAAAACTGAGATGAGATGAGGACTTTATATCTCCTTATTCGTCACGCGGCGACAGGATGTCACCATGTCACATGACCAAAACAACAACAACAACAACAACAACAACAACAACAGCAGTAGTGGTTGGAGGCGGCGGCGGCGGCGGCGGCGCTGATGGAGCCGCGGCGGCTGCTGAGCTCCCGTTTGATCGGTCGCTTCCTGTCTCAAAGGCAGACGCAGAAACCCACAGACATAGTATACGTCTATAGACGCCTCACAGGCTGACGCTGCCTGTTGGAGCGGACGTAGCAGCGCGGCCGCCATCTTGGATGGGTCCCCAGTGCGCGGCCGCCATCTTGGATGGGTCCCCAGTGCGCGGCCGCCATCTTGGGTGGGTCCCCAGTGCATTTATTTCTACTGAGGAAGTGTATCCCCAACTACAATAATAAGCAGAACTCCCCCAATTTATACCGGATTTTCACACGGTTTGGTTTGTTACAAACGGCAGAGATTTAGTTATGATACAGGACCAATTAATAATAAAAAATGATAATAATAATAAGAATTATTGTTCAATGTTACTTGTGAAAGGTAAACGTGATCTGGTGTCAGTACTGCGCCGTAAGCTGCACTAAATACTGCACAGCTCTCCTGTTGACTCCTATGCAGACTAGAGTGAGGAGACCCAACCAATATGGCGGCGACGCTGGGTTACGTTCCATCACGTCATGAGGCGTCTACGTATATTATGTCTGTGCAGAACAGGAGGAGAGGAGATGTTCCTGAAGATCCTGTAGACGAGGATCAGGTGTCCTCAGCGCGGACTTGTCATCGCCGCGTTATCGCCGTGTGACACGGCGCGACAAATGAGCGGCGATAACGCGGTGTCACGCCGTCGTTACAAAGCCTCTGATAACCTCAGCAGTCAACAGGCCTGAATGACGTCTGAATAATCACATGGCTTGAGGTTAAAATCATAACAATAACAATAACAATAATAATAATAATAATAATGTGTTTTTATTGTTCCTCCCGTCAGCACCAGCGCAGCGATGATCGACCTGAGCTTCCTGACCGAGGAGGAGCAGGAGACCATCCTCTGCGTCCTGCAGCGAGACGCCCAGCTCAAGAAGGCCGAGGAGGAGCGCGTCAAGTAGGTGTCCGCATAAAAACGGTTACTATAGTAACCACCCCGTAAAGATCTCACAAAATAAACACTCGCATTAAATGCGACCATTTATTGAAAACGAAATCATCGAAATCATTGAAATCATCGTTCTCCCGCCGAGCGATGCGGTTCCTCAAGACAGCGAAAGGCCGGCATGCAGGCTGTAGCATGCAGGCTGTAGCATGCAGGCTGTAGCATGCAGGCTTTAGCATGCAGGCTGTAGCATACAGGCTGTAGCATGCAGGCTGTAGCATGCAGGCTGTAGCATGCAGGCTTTAGCATGCAGGCTGTAGCATACAGGCTGTAGCATGCAGGCTGTAGCATGCAGGCTGTAGCATGCAGGCTTTAGCATGCAGGCTGTAGCATACAGGCTGTAGCATGCAGGCTGTAGCATGCAGGCTGTAGCATGCAGGCTTTAGCATGCAGGCTGTAGCATACAGGCTGTAGCATGCAGGCTGTAGCATGCAGGCTTTAACATGCAGGCTGTAGCATGCAGGCTGTAGCATGCAGGCTTTAGCATGCAGGCTGTAGCATCCAGGCTTTAGCATACAGGCTTTAGCATGCAGGCTGTAGCATGCAGGCTGTAGCATGCAGGCTGTAGCATACAGGCTGTAGCATGCAGGCTGTAGCATGCAGGATTTAGCATGCAGGCTGTAGCATGCAGGCTGTAGCATGCAGGCTTTAGCATGCAGGCTGTAGCATGCAGGCTGTAGCATGCAGGCTGTAGCATGTAGCATGCAGGCTGTGTTTAGCATGCAGGCTGTAGCAT
This sequence comes from Merluccius polli, assembly GCA_030340625.1. Classification (NCBI taxonomy): domain Eukaryota; kingdom Metazoa; phylum Chordata; class Actinopteri; order Gadiformes; family Merlucciidae; genus Merluccius; species Merluccius polli. Next base: position 15,478 of record JAOPHQ010006708.1, read on the forward strand.
GCAGGCTGTAGCATACAGCATGCAGGCTGTAGCATGCAGGCTGTAGCATGCAGACGCAGTCATTCTGTCACAGGTGTGTGTTTCTATGTGTGAGTGTTTTCCAACTGCTTCGAGCCAATCAGAATCGAGGCCCGGATCCATCCCTCTTATTCAGACTGAACCAACACTCCCCAGGCGCCGGGTCAGAGCCTCAGAGTCGGGTCCCGGTCCTCAAAGCCTTCAGACAGCCGCTGAGTCCCCCCCCCCCCCCCCCCCCCCCCCCACTCGCTGCGTGTTTTATGTGACATGCAATTAACACCAAATCACACGCTGTGTTCCTCGCCGCCGTCTCAAGTGGCGGGACGCTGTGTCAGCAAAAAATTTACAAAATCACCGGACCAGCGCTTGGGCCTGAGCCTCTTCTGGTTCTTTCTGGTTCTGCTGCACCGCATCCCTGGGTTACATTTCGGCAGCGTGCGTAGATGTTATCTATCACATACTCACATAATCAGGTAATCATCTAGCCTCTATTAACTGTGTGTTATGTAACCACATCATCACTTCCTGTAGGCATCCGCTTCCTGTCAATGAATGTACCCTGTTATGGAGTGGTTTAAAAAAAGAAATAAGGCCCAATAATGTTGCTGAACGTGAAAAACAGGTGTGTGTGTGTGTGTGTGTGTGTGTGTGTGTGTGTGTGTGTGTGTGTGTGTGTGTGTGTGTGTGTGTGTGTGTGTGTGTGTGTGTGTGTGTGTGTGTGTGTGTGTGTGTGTGTGTGTGATGAAGAATAATATTCTTTTAGGACACTTCTTGACAGCAAAGTATTTGATCTAATGAAGGCATGATCATGGGAAGACACCCAAACGTGTCCACCTAAACGTGTCCATCTAAACGTGTCCACCTACACGTGTCCACCTAAACGTGTCCACCTAAACGTGTCCACCTAAATGTGTCCAACCAAACGTGTCCACCTAAACGTGTCCACCTAAACGTGTCCACCTAAACGTGTCCACCTAAACGTGTCCACCTAAAAGTGTCCACCTAAACGTGTCCAACCAAACGTGTCCACCTAAACGTGTCCACCTACACGTGTCCACCTAAAAGTGTCCACCTAAATGTGTCCACCCAAACGTGTCCACCTAAACCTGTCCACCTACACGTGTCCACCTACACGTGTCCATCTAAACGTGTCCACCTACACCTGTCCACCTAAACGTGTCCACCTAAACCTGTCCACCCAAACGTGTCCACCCAAACGCGTCCACCTAAGCGTCCACCTAAGCGTCCACCTAAACGTGTCCACCTAAACGTCCACCTAAACGTGTCCACCTAAACGTCCACCTAAACGTGTCCACCCAAACGCGTCCACCTACACGCGTCCACCTACACGTGTCCACCTAAACGTGTCCACCTAAACGTGTCCACTTAAACGTGTCCACCTACACGTGTCCATCTAAACGCGTCCACCTAAACGCGTCCACCCAAACACGTCCACCTAAGCGTCCACCTAAACGTGTCCACCTAAACGTCCACCTAAAAGTGTCCACCTAAACTTGTCCACCTAAACGTGTCCACCTAAAAGTGTCCACCTAAACTTGTCCACCTAAACGTGTCCACCTAAAAGTGTCCACCTAAACTTGTCCACCTAAACGTGTCCACCTAAAAGTGTCAACCTAAACGTGTCAACCTAAACGTGTCCACCTAAACGTGTCCACCTAAACGTGTCCACCTAAAAGTGTCCACCCAAAAGTGTCCACCCAAAAGTGTCCACCTAAACGTGTCCACCTAAACGTGTCCACCTAAAAGTGTCCACCCAAACGTGTCCACCCAAAAGTGTCCACCTACACGTGTCCACCTACACATGTCCACCTAAACGTGTCCACCTAAACGTGTCCATCTAAAAGTGTCCACCTAAACGTGTCCACCTAAAAGTGTCCACCCAAACGTGTCCACCCAAACGTGTCCACCCAAACGCGTCCACTTAAACGTGTCCACCTACGTCACGCTTCCCTCTTGGTCCCCAGGAACCTCCAGCGGTCGGGGAACGACAGGCGCCTGCTGAAGTACCTGAGCGGGGACTGGTTCTACGAGACCAAGTCCCTGCGCCACCAGGACCGGATCCACGGCTGTGACATCATCCGGGCCTCCATAAGGCCCAAACACCGACCTCTGACCCTGCGTGAGGATCCTCGACTGCGCACACACGCACGCACACGCACGCACGCACACACACACACACACACACACACACACACACACACACACACACACACACAGACAGACAGACAGACAGACAGACAGACAGACAGACAGACAGACAGACAGACAGACAGACAGACAGACAGACAGACAGACAGACAGACAGACAGACAGACAGACAGACAGACAGACAGACAGAGCCACATAAACACACCGCACACACACACAGAGACAGACAGACAGACAGACACAGCCACATAAACACACACACACCGCACGCGCACACACACACATCCACATAAACACACACACACACACCCCACACACACACATCCACATAAACACACACACACACACACACACCCCACACACACACAGCCACATAAACACACACACACACACACCTTGTTGGGCATGTCTAAGCGTGTGTTTAAAAGGAGACGGGTGTGTGTTTGCTGTCTTTGTGAAAGTAAATATTTAAGCATTCGAAGGACTTGCAGGATGTTTTATGTGGAAGTGCAGTGAAGTATATAAAGAGGCGCTCACCAAATAGGAAATACTCGAATGCTATTTGCTAAATGACTTTCGTAAGATAACACGCTAAGCTGTGTGAACTATAGAAACAAGCTGTGGCACGCTAGCATGCTGTGTGTATAGCATGTAGCAGACGAGTGTTAGCAGGAGCTTGGATTACAAAGTTGAGCCTTATGATAAGGTGAAAGATTGAGCCAATTTGTTAATCGTGTTCTCTTGTGCAAAAATGTACCCACTAATGTACTCATTCCACCCAACTAGAGTAGCTGGCAAATGTTGGAAAGTGTTGTTGATTGTTTGGGAGGTACCTGAAGGATCGGTTGTCTGTTGCTACACGCCGTAATTACTGAGACACAGACATCTGTGTCAATATCACTCTCGAGTTTTATTTATGAAATATGAAACGCATGCAGGAATATGTAAGGAATATTACAATGGCTTTTCTGTTTTTGCCAAACGTATTATTGACACGTGTACAGCATGACTGAGCTTGGTGTGTGTTTTGTAATGTGTTCTAGTGGAGCTGTCACAGATACTGCCTGAGAAACCGAGCTTTGTAGCCAGCGGGAACCAGGAAGTGTTCATCCCACCTGAACTCTGCGGCCTTTTCCATCAGGACCCCAACCACCGCAGGTGAGCCGCGGACCTGAGCTCAGCCTGGTTCACAAAACAAACCCATATATATATACAGTATAAATATATATATATGGGTCGGTCGGAGGTCCAGGGTGGGTTACGATCGTGCAGACGTACTTTTAGTCATTATTTAGGTAGCACACACATATTATGAATATATATATATATTGTATGTGTTGATGGATTGGATTTGGATCGTCTGGGACGGTTATTGCTGCATGCATGCAGGCGTGTAACTTTGTATAATGAAGCCTAGCCATGAACACAATTACTCCACACTTTCATATTATCCACAGCAAATGAGGTTATGATGGGATTAGTGCAGGAGCTAGTTCTCTAAAAGCCTGATTGTATAGTTATTACAGTGTAGTGTAGTGTGTAGGTAGCCCTGACTTCTCACGTAATGCCTCTCCTTCCTGTGCAAAAATACACTCTTTTTTTTTGTCCGATTCCCATTTTAATTCAGTAACTGGCCCTCCAGTGAGGAGCGAACACCAAGCTGTTATTTATGATCCAGAATCAATCCCACCGCCGTATGAAATGTGGGTCTAACAGGATCTGAGTGGAGAAGGTTTGCACCGTCACACTTTGTCCCGGTCGAATACTGAGAGTGTGACACGGGAAACACTCGATATACTAGACCACATTTTGCCTTTTTAATTTCCAAACCCGCAATTAGATTTGTCGCTCTCCACCTGGTATTGAAAGTTTAATGCATTTTTTAATTCAATAAATCAATAAATTCACAACTCATGAAAGTGATGCAGCAAATGATGCTGACATTTAATTCTCATTTTACGACATTGTTAAAGAGCACTTATTGTTAATTTATTATTAACATATTTATCTACATATTTGTTATCAAGTACCAATACTTATATATTACACACATATTGTGCTAGTATGGAACCAAACGTCAACTGTCAACCACAAAACAAAACAGAGAGACAGCAAAACCCACAAACAAACAAACTGCAGATGATGTGTTCATGTTGTTTGCGAAGGCCATCACATGTTGTGCCGGTTGCGTTACGCATAACACAGATTACATGCAGTAGTGAGAGAGGAGAGAAGCGATACGCTTGTGAGAGCCCAGGCCTGTAATCCGCTTGTAAGGTCACACACTCACATGCTCTTGTTTTTTTCCTCAGACTTTGAGGAGTGGACATACTCCTAGTCACGCACGCACACACACACACACACACACACACACACACACACACACGTGTGCACATATGCACAGCACACACATGCACAAGTATGCAGACAAGCAAAGAAATGACCTGTTCATGCTGCATCATTTTGAGTTGACGTGTGTGTGTGTGTGTGTGTGTGTGTGTGTGTGTGTGTGTGTGTGTGTGTGTGTGTGTGTGTGTGTGTGTGTGTGTGTGTGTGTGTGTGTGTGTGTGTGTGTGTGTGTGTGTGTGTGTCAGGTATTGGTAGTAGTAGTAGTAGTCTTTGCCTGAAACATTTCAGATCATGAGAGCAAAAGAGGAACAGACAGACAGACAGACAGACAGACAGATTGGTACTTTACTGCTTCCTTACTGTGCATTGAAAATACAAAAGAAAGCTGTGGTTGTGTGGTTGTGTGGGTCATGTGATCCCCAAGGACCCTTGACCAAAACTCAACTTGTGATTATAATGCAGTTGGCCTGAACGTTTTGATTTAAACGAGGCCTAAAAACAATGATAGGTTATCTATGTCTGCAGAAAGAGCGATTATGATTATTGTATTTTGATTCATGTTTTTTTGTATTTTGTCTATTCTTAAAGGGATGAAACCTGGAGTTCATATGAAAGCTCACACGAGGCGCCTACATCTAATCTACAGTCCCCCACCAAGGTAGACGTTTAATTTCTGTACAAATACACACAGATCCAAAAAAAAAATCAAAATAATGAACTATTATCCTCTATTCTAACGTCGTCATCCTCATCTCGCAGCAGCAGAGACAGAACCCATTCAACAGCGAGACGCTGGCTCCTAACCGGCCCCCAGGAAGGAGTGAAAGCACATCCAGTGAAGACAAGGAGCCGCCGCTGGATGAAGAGCATGCGGGTCATGAGGGTGAGCTCTTTTGGAGAGCAACGGTGTTTGCGTCTGCTTGCGTCGCAGCGTTTGTCCAGATCTATTGTAACAAATGTTATTATCTTTTATGTTTTTCGGCAAAGCGGACATCTTGACAGTCAAAACGGTCAGAGCATTTCTATGCGAACCAGTGTGAGTGTAAGTAATATAGCGACGCCATGCCAGGTGTGCGGTTCCTCAGCTGCTGTGGCGAAGTATTTAACAGCATGCTAGCATGGACAGTAACTGCATGGTGGTTGACAAGCGTATGACTCGTCATTTCTAACAAATGCATCACCCGCCCCTCCCATATCCTCTCGATGTTTTTTTCTCTTTTTAAAAAAAATCCAAACTCGGCTTAATGAGTTTGTTGACCATTACGTAATTGTTCCTTGGTATTTCATCTGTCTGGGGATATACAGACAGTTTCGGTGTCCGGTCCATCGTTAGCTAATCTCAGCCCTTACTATTCCAGTAAAAGTAAATTGAAAGCAACAATACATTTCAACGTCAACATTTTTTTGGACAGCATTTTGTTTAGTAGTAGTACACAAGTCTGTGTTATCATGCAGGTCCTCAGATCAGGTCCTCGGTGAGAGAGGGGTGAGCGGTAGTGAGAGTTTCCCAGAGATTGCCGTCAATGCAAATTTGAATACATAGAGCGCCGAGATTAGCGGGGGGATTATGAAGAACCGCATTCCTGGGCACTAATCTCCCCTGCATGACTTCTCTCTTTCTGAGGAGACATGGAAACAAAACGTCTGTTTGTATTTGAAACACAGAATGTATTGGTTTGTGTTGCTACTTGTTTATCCTGTTATTTCTGTTGCAATATTCACCTCATAAAACGACCCTTTATTAGAACCTTTATTAATCCTTATTAGTCCATATTATGTCGACTTTGTACCTAAGGATTGTGTTTTTTTAAGAAACTCACCTGTTGAGTTACAGTTGTTAGGTCTAAGTTTTTTGTTCATCATAATGTGGTTTTTGGTTTCCTTTTCGTTTGTTTCAGAGCCTTTATCCCCGGCTGAGTTTCCCCTATCTCGCGCTACTAACCTAAACCCAGAGCCCCTCCAGTCCATCCCAGAAGAGGCCACTTACACATCCACACCCTTCCCCATATACCAAAGGACGTCACTCTTTCACGCATCGCAGGATTGCGCTAGTCAGGCTCCCTGCTCCAGCCCCAGGGGCATCCTCAAGGTCCTGCCCAACCAGGACTCCCTCACCCCCCCCCGCGTGGTCCCCCAGGGTCCCCCAGACCGGGACTCTGCCGCTGAGGACGCTCCCCCCGCAGGCAGGGACGCCCTGGAGAAACAGGTGAGGTTCTGCCCTGCGGCGGGCCAAGGTGTCCCCCAGCAGGGGGCGAAGGAGCCCTGGGAGCACAGTCTGCTGGATGCGGATCAGGGTTCCCCGTCGGTGGAGAACGACGCGGGTGAAAGAAGGCCTCCACCTAGACAGAACCAGGTGACTCTGTGCCCCAAAGAGATCAGTGTCCTAAAGCCAGATGTTGGCCCGCACCAGGTCCCAGGTGGTAAGAGTTTCCTTCAGACCGATCCACCGCCCAATCAACTTCAAATCAACTACAACTCTACCAATGTTTAGAAAAACAAAAACCCTCAACAAATATCAAAATACGTTAACCTTGAATGAATCACCTAATCATGAAACTCAAAAAATGTCATTTTTACCAGATTGTTTTGTTTTGTTTATGTTCTGCATGAACTATTTAATTAACCGGTTTTGTATGTGCACCTACTGGATCGCCATGCAAAAAATCCATTATTGGGACTTTTCATTTGTGTCATGTATGTTCTAACAGACTTTCCTTAATTGCTTCACTGATTGTTGCATATGTACTAATTTATTTGATAAACATTATCACTTAGTCTGGTAAAGTGTTAACTTAAACGTTAACTTAAAAGCCAGACTAAGTGCTAAAGACAGTTATCAATACCGCTTGCCTGTGATTTTATGAATTGTTTGTAATTGATTTAATTGACATGTAGAATCGTGTAATTAATATATCAATGTGAAATGAATTGTGATATTTTATTCGAATGCAGACCTATCTTAAATTTCTCTGTTGGATTGAGTCTCTATTTAGAGATGTTGTACCATACTTAATATAATATTTAATCTAAATATTAATTAAGTAGATAATTGGTATGAAAGGGTAGTTGAAGGGTCACAATGTTTATTAAACCGAACTAATTACACTGTTATCACAACTCATTTGACAGTATATTAATGTGCTCTTCATTTATTTTATTTGAAATAATTGCCTAAATTGTTCATCCAACTGATGATGTCCCCTCTTTTGCAGATCTATCAGAGCACTGTCATGACCGGTTCCCCCAAGTGTCCATCCTTCTGTCAACTGAGCAGGAAGCAGGTAAGGCTTCTTACCCGGAGAAAGGTACTGAAGAGGAAGCTCCTTCCCAGGCCAGATCCAGACAGTGGTTCAAAATGGGCGCAGGAGACCCCATAATGTCACAGCCTCTTGTTGAGGCTGCTTCAGATATCACGCCAACAACCAATGACGGCTCACAGAAGCCATTGCACACCGCTTCACCGAAGCCCAGAAGCAGGTTGCTTTGGATATTTAACAAAGTAGAGGCCAAGGACCACGATACTAAAGAAGAGGATTCCCGCGAGGAAGAGATAGTTGACAATTCAATTAAACCCCAGATATCCCAAACGGCAGCCATTTGTGTTCCTTTGGACAATCAGATCAACCCCGCTTGGGACGATGAAGAAGTGAAGTCTCCAGTGCCAACAGAGGTCAGATCCCTGCCGCTCACAGCCATCCAGAACAGTGTTATTGAAGACGGTGTGACCTCATCAGTAGGCACAGGTTCAGATCCCCAACAGGAACCAACGGAGAGTAAAGAGGACGTGGCAAAGAAATTATCCAACCTCAAGGCCTTCTGGGAAAGTGGCCCAAAACTGATTACCACCAGAGACCAAGCTATGAAGGATAACGCCAAGAAGACCTCGGCCAAAGCCTCAAGCCATGATAGCACAGGGTCCATGGTGGAGAATCTACCGCCTGGGACAGAATCGACCCAGCTCTGTGGACCAGCCCAGTCTGACGACGAGACGTTCCCTCAAGAGACTAAAAGTAGTAACCTCTGGATGGATGTACCTAAACAAGATGGCACTTACCGAGCACATCCCATTCTCGTTAATGACGAGACAGATGAGTCTCTAGCCGGATCGGTTAAAGATTTTCAGGAAAACAGCCCCACTGGTCGTGAGACATGTTCTCCGCTGCTTCCTTCTCAAGACCAGTCCAGTCCACCAGAAGACAAGCCCACGGAGATTACAGATCTCCAGAAGTACTTTTGGGAGAAAGATTACTCGGTACCAAAGATCATTGTTTCAAAAGTTAAGGAGGAATCAAGCAGTGCAGATCATTTTAGTCCAGACCAATCTGAGGAAGTGTACTCCTCCCACCCAGACCCTGACGAAGAGGCTGAAGATGCTCATGTTGTATCACACACTGAACCCATGATTGGAAAGGGCTTTGTCACCAAGAGTTTGGGGAAATTGCAGTCGAGTAAACTCAGCCATGAAAGTGAGTTTTCTCCATCTCATGAAAGGCCCCTCAGTCCTAGATGTCAGTCTCCACGATCCAGGGACTCTTCCGATGATGAACTCAGAAGGAGTCCGTCCAAGACTTGCCACCCCAAGGTCCTAGTCAGGGAATCCTCTCTTCCAAGGGGATCTGGAGTTGAAGGTTCTCCCTTGAAAACCTTTTCAATTGACATTGCTCTAGAACCTAAAGACCACAAGGAAGAGGGCAAATGGCCAACGCCAGCACCTAGGCAGAGAACCGATCCATCGCATGAAGCAAAAGCAACGGGATCGACTGGCATACCCAGAGAAGAAATCATCTCCCCTTCTCCACGACTGCCTCCTCAGGATTGTGAGAAGCAAACACCAGCCGGGTCCTCAGGGATGTTTGCAGCTCCCACCCCTCTTGCTAGATCTTTTATTCCTGATGATTATCAGCACTATCTTGGTTCCCCCGAGAAGGCCCATCTTCCTCCATTTGAAAAGAGTGAAGAGTCCACTGTGGATTCCAGCCCCGTTCCTGTGCTTGATACTCAGAGTAAACCACGACGTCCTCTTCGACGCCAAGCGGTAACCTATGGCAAGGATATGATTGAGGGAAGTCATTCTCGGATCAGATCTTGGATTGCACAAAACGCTGGCAGCTCTTCTGATCAAGACAAAACCACCAGCGCCCGGTCTGACTCTCGGCCACGTTCAGGCAGTGAGCTTTTCAGATTGTTATGCACAGCTCCTCTAGACTTAACTTAGAGATGTTACTTAACCCACGGTGGTGGTTTTGATTTTCAATGCAAATCATGATAACCATTTCAATGGGATCCAGCAAAGCAAACTTTGAATCACTGCAGGGTTTCAAGGCTAACCCATTAACAACCTGTTGAGTGGAAATGGTCAAATCTCTTCATCTTGATGCTCCATCCTCCTGATTATTCATTTCTTCTTCGAGATCTGGTTAACCCCTAATGTGTATACATATCTGCAAACCAACTCACTCACCCTGAATTAATAATTCAGCTGTTTTTTTCTTAACATATTAAGTAAGTAATCATCAATTGTTTTCATTAAAGGAGCTATAAAGGATATTTTGAACATTAATATAGCAGCAATGAACGATTGGCTATGTAAGAGTTAAGAAGGTAAAGTCCACTGGTCTGAGAACCTGGTGCTCTACTGCGACATCTAGTGGCTAAATATCGTCCATAGCTCCTTTTTAAATTAAGGTTTATACATATTCCAATATTGGTTTAAAAACCAGTGATTACTAATTTAACTCAATGGAAAAATTGATGACATAACAAAAATGATCAGTCTGTAATCTGTCCGAGTGCAATCTAACCCTGGAGGTGTCTCCTTCCCAGAGTTGATTGTGTTTTGTTTGTGGCAGGTTATGATGATGATGATGATTGTAGCCCTGTCAGGTCAGCCTTACAGCCCATTTCCATGTCCAAAAGTCTGGAGAACCTCGGTGTACGCTCAGGTAAACCCAGCCAGGTGTTCACTGTGTTACCTGGTGTTCAAAGAGTCCTGTGATACTGCAGCAGCAGCAGCTTCTGTGCAGCGTTGTTCCTTTTGTATTTCACTGTGTCACAGATGCATAGCAGCATATGCAGGCCTATATATTTCATTGTACAAACTCATTTGTGTGAGCCTTTTTTTAGAAGAAGACAAAAGCCAAAGCAACCCACAGCTGAATCTGAGTTTGGATGATGGTTAGTATCCTGTCGTACTATTTAGTGACATAATAAAAATGTACAACAAAAAAAGCTTCACCCGGGGAAACGCTCAATATGCTCTTGTTGATAAAAATCTGATGTGGTGCATGTGCAGAATTAACCCGGTTACCTAAATGGCATGTAAATAGGGATAAGATATGCTAATACCTCACAGGTGTAAACTACTGTAACAAGGTTTGCCCGCCAAACATACTGATTTTGGCTCAATGTATTTCTTTTTCCCCAGTTGGGGCTGTGGCGCCGTCTGCCTCTCTTCTCCCGGACTCGCTGGAGGCTCGGAGGATGAGTAAATCTGTGCCGGCGCTGCAGCTGGAAGAGGTGATTTCACACGACACACCAACTGCAGTTGCTTAGTTCACTGCTGTAATACTTGTGAGTTTGTGCTCATTTCTTCTCTACCTCTGCAGGTGGACAGCGACGGCCCATTTGACACCAAACCAAGAAGGAGAACCGCGAGCGTCGTGTCCAACCTCAGCCTCTCGTCGGGCCTGGCGTCCATGTCCTCTGTATATCCTCCACACAGCACACATTTACGCACGCCGTTTTGTTACCGCTTACTGCTATGCTTGCGCATCATATATGCATCTTGAATATGTTTGATAAATACAATAGAGGCGAACAACGGTGGCATCTAAAGTTTTTACCAGAGGGGTTTTCAGGTCTTTAGGAGACCAGGTGCTATTGAAATGGTCACAAAATTATTCTGATGGACGAGATGGTCAGTAAATCATTTGAATTAACCAAATCATTAATATCCTAACCAAAGGAATCGCTCAACCTGCTTTTATTTTGTATTGAATTATATTTGCATGAGAGTATACAGACTGTTGGGTAAAACTTGGCATTAAATAACATTAATAACATAACAATAACATCTTTCTTTCATGCATTTGAACACAGTAGAAAAAACCACCACCACAAAGCGTAACATGTATGTTAATAACATAATCATGTGTCCTTCTTGGTTTTGCTCCTCAGGTCAGTGGCAGTGTGACCAGCATCAACCATGGAGAGGGTGGAGACGTGGAGGTCCAGGGCTCAGTGCAGTTTGCAGTGAACTACGTCCAGAAGCTGGGGGAGCTGCAGATCTTCGTGGTCCACTGCAGAGACCTGGCGGTGGCCGAACCCAAGAAGAGCCGCTCCGACCCGTAAGTTCCCAGTATTAAAGCAACACGGATATCGTCGCTGTGCAATATAATATTTAAAAAATGTATGTTAGATGCAAATATTATCTGTTTGTTATGTTAGGTATGTCAAGTGCTACCTTGTCCCTGATAAAACAAAGTTGGGAAAGAGAAAAACCTCAGTGAAGAAGAGGACTTTGAATCCTACCTACAATGAGATTCTCAGGGTAAGAAATAAAGTACTGTTACTTAAATCCAAGCATACTGTATACTGTTCTCATATATATATATACTGTATATATATATATGAATGATGTGGTTTCGACCAGTGGGGCCACCAGTACGTAGGGATCTGTGGAAAATTAGCAAATTCAGCCATTTGTGTAAAATACTACTATCCATCTTTCATCTAATACTAATATATTATGAACTACAGATGAACACTGTCATGGACTGGAATGACATCATCATTGGGACATGTGCTTTCTTTATGGTTAGCGCTCTTGGCACATTGCCAAGTCTTCCTAGTGAAGTGTGATGACATCACAGCTGTAGATCGGGTAGTTGGCCTCATTCAACATCCTTCAAACTTGGCAAAATTAGAAATGACGACGTCTTTGTTTGCCCCGGAGCAAAGCATTAGATAAACGATTGCCCACGGTTACAGACACATTAGTTTCAGATGAGTATTATACTCATATTAATGAGTAAAATCAAATGTGTATTTGTGCTTAATTTATGGAAATAAGATTTGTATTATATTCATATATATATATTCATAAGTGGATAGTCCGTTTTTTTATTAAACGCAGAAGCACAGCTCTGAATTTCAGACTCCCTCCACTGTACTTCATATACTTTACTTACTTATTCTTATTCAATCCTCCTTTTCATGCAGTTCAAAATCCTAATGGAAGTGCTGAAGATGCAGAAGCTCAACATCTCGGTGTGGCACAACGACACGTTTGGACGAAACAGCTTCCTGGGCGAGATCAACCTGGATTTATCTGAGTGGGACTTTGGCAACACGCAGATAAACGAGTACACACTGACGCCGCGGGTACGGGGCATTTATTCACTTAAAGTCAAGTTGGATGTTTGTATTCGTTGGGCTCATGAAAGAGGATGTGGCCATCCTACCTTTGAATCTGATTTATTGAAACAGGAAAATAAGACGACAGCAATTTACTGTAGAGTTTAACAGCCTTGAGAAAACATGACAGGAAAATGCAGACTTATATACAGTTGGTGTCAAATCCACGCATGCGTTCTCCGTTCTCCCAGCAGACTTGATTGTCTTGATGGCCTTAACGGACCTTATTGACCTTTTTCCTCCATGAACCTCTTTCTGAATGTTTTTTCCCCAGACGTTGACGCCCTCTCAGCTCCCCTCTCCGCCGGCGGTGCGCTCCCAGCCCGCCGCCGCCAAGCGGGGGCAGATGCGGGTGGCGCTGCGCTACCTGCCCCAGCTGACCCACAGTAAGCCCATGACCCGCTAGCTGCACCCCAACCTGCACACTGCATACTACACTGGCGTAGTATTAGTATGCGAGGCCACATGTACGCATTTTTTGGGACATACTACAGTGACGCAGAATTAAACGGCCATATGTGATTTCGGACACGCTACATACTACATACTACATACTACATACTACTTACTACATACTACATACTACATACTACTCTCGCCTACTACGCAGTATGCTAGTGTGGAGATTCGGCTGCAGCCCGCGCTTCTCCATAATATGGACTTTTTTGTTTTGTGTACATTGTGACCTGCGGTGAAATCCCGTCTCTACCTGCAGGGAAGAAGACGTCCAAGATGGAGACCGGCGAGGTGCAGATCTGGGTGAAGGACTGTAAAGACCTCCCGCCGGCTAGAGGGGTCATCATCGACCCGTTTGTAAAATGGTGGGTGTTTTATTCTTACATGGTAGATTCATGAGATTTATAGTGCTTTTGAATGCGATATCAATGTTGGTTCCTGTTTGAACTCATATTTTAGGCAACACTAAAGCGATGAACACATTAATGCATCAATAAATATAATCCACTAATATAATATATATGAATCTGAAATGGGCCATTCTGCATAATGAGTACTTTTACTTGTGGTACTTCCAGTATATGTTGATGCTAATACTTTTGTACTTTTACTTAAGTAACATTTTCCATGCAGGACTTTGACTTGTAACAACGTATTATACATATTATATATTATATTATATTATATTATTATTATTATTATTATTATTATTATTATTATTATTATTATTATTATTATAATTATAATTATATATTTTATCTAGTAGTTTCTACAGTATTTACTTCAGTAAGAGACAGAGTACTTCTCCCCACTGCTGCAGCGCCGTACTGCCAGACACCAGCATATATTATTATTATTAATATTATTATTATTATATATTATATATTATATATTATATCTAGTAGTTTCTACAGTATTTACTTCAGTAAGAGACAGAGTACTTCTCCCCACTGCTGCAGTGCCGTGCTGCCAGACACCAGCATATTATATATTATATTATTATTATTATATATTATATTATTATTATTATTATTATTATTATATATTATATTTATGCAGCGCCGTGCTGCCAGACACCAGCATATTATATATATTATATATATATATTTATTATTATTATTATTATTATTATTATTATTATTATTATTATATATTATATTTATACAGCGCCGTGCTGCCAGACACCAGCATATTATATATATTATATATTATATATATATATATATATATATATATATATATATATATATATATATATTTATTATTATTATTATTATTATTATTATATATTATATTTATACAGCGCCGTGCTGCCAGACACCAGCAAGAAGAGCCGCCAGAAGACGCGCGTGGTGAAGCGGACGGCCAACCCCATGTTCAACCACACCATGGTGTACGACGGCTTCCGGCCCGAGGACCTGAGGGAGGCCTGCGCCGAGATCACGGTGTGGGACCACGACCGGCTCAACAACCACATCATCGGCGGCGTCCGGCTGGGTCTGGGAACAGGTGAGACTGGGAACACAAGGTGACCGCTGGAAGGCTCTGAATGGGAGTAACCATTGTCACTTTTATTTAGTAATTACATCAGCAAGTAAGGACCAAGTAGTGTGTTTACAGGAATGCATGTTTTCTTTTTTTTTGTTTCTTCATTTCTAATTGTTAAACTGTGACGATATAATGTTTGAATATAAATATATATAATTGAATATTTCTTGTGTCTTCCCGGTGTTCAGGTAAAAGTTATGGCGCAGCGGTGGACTGGATGGAGTCCACTGGACCGGAGACCAGCCTGTGGGAGAAGATGATGTCCTCCGATGGAGAATGGGTGGAAGACATCTTACCTCTGAGGACATTTGTGGTTGCAAAAAGCATGGCCAAGTAAATTTAAGCAAAATATATCATTTTAAAAAAAAGTGTGTGGAAACAATATTATATTATTATATACGGGTCAGAAACGAATGGAGCCATTACCTGTACTTTGTAATGTGCGTGTTGTTCACACGCCATAGTGAGTCAGTCGCACACTTCACTGATGGGCCATTTTCTCTAAAAAAGAAAACAGGAAATTGTGCAAAATCCTACAAATCCTTAATGCTGAACATATCGACAAATCACCTTAATCCAGAATCAAAACATCACTGATTGATGACCGTGAATGATTTATTTAAAGACACACATCCTGTAATTGACTCATTATATAACGTCGGATGTCTTCAACAAACAGAACATGAAAACCTGTGGAGGTGAGATATGATGACATCATCGATCCTAGAAGGAACATTAAGAGCGATCCCTGAATGAGTATATAGTAATAATAAAGGACAGAATCTTGTCTGCATGTGCTGTGGTATGTTAATATGATATTATGATATTATTATATATAATATGATGTTAATACGCTGGCTGTAGTCGGGGCTTAGCAGCAGATTGGTGTGATAACTTGTTCCAAGCATTAAACACCAACTCCACCCCCGAAGGAAATGATTAGAGGATTGGCCGCTCGCAGAAGAGACCGAACGGGAAAATCATGTTTAATAATCCTTAAATCAAACACAGAGAAATAATCCATGTATGATTAAATGTGTCAGTAGTAATGCGGAGAAGCATTAGACATGCTCCTTGGCGAGGGGGATTTCACTGTGGGGGGAAAGCAGCCAGAAAGCTGCGGAGGAGAGGAAGATGGCGGCTGGCAGCTTGGTCCGTGTTTGCATCCACACTAGGAACTCAAAAGCAACTTTAAGAAATCTGATTTAAGAAATCTGATCATTTAAGTACAATTCATCCAGGCTCAATATGCAGCTTATTTGCAATTTGAAAGAAGGATGAAGCGTTTTTCTTTTAGTGTGAAATGTATTTGAAAACAAATCAGCGATCCTGATTGGTGCGGCGGCGTTGGAAGAGGAGAAAGTAATGAACAGTTTGACAGACGTTCCTCACTGGAGTGTGTTTAGTTATTAGTTATTAGTTTCGTCATTTTAAGATCTAGTTTTGCAGACGTTGGCCTTGAATGTGGATGGTATTTCAAGGGAGCAAACATTGTAAATATATTAACATAATCAATGTGCTAACTGAACATTGTGGTGGTAAAGTTGGTTGTACTACTAATCCCAGTGTTATGCTGACCTGCTTATTAAACTGTAAGAGCTGTTATTCCGGTTCTGTCCACTTGGGGGCAGTGTGGCGTCCTGACCGCGAGGAGGAAGCCACGTGTTATGATGTTAGATTATGTATTAAGTACTGGATTATGTATTATCTATAACCTATATTAAATATAACATAACAAGTATAACCATGTCACGAAATATCCATATGTATCCTATATGAAGTGATTAAGAAATACAAAAAAGGAAGTAGGAACGTGCATTGAACATGATATAATATATAATGTATAATGTTAATATTTCACTAAACCTGCATCTGCCATAAGGCCAGACAGCAGCAGCAATGATCAATGGTATTAGGGTTGATTGATTTTACTGTAGGCCTATTTTGCCAATATTAGGATAATAAATGATTGCTCATTATGAAATGGTAATAGTCCTATTAATGATATCTGAGGAAATGGGATGCAAAGGAGCTTAGGCCTTCCTTAAACCAGGAGGCTCTCTGATTGGCTGTCCGTCAGTAGGAAATACATAACATTACTGTGCATTTCATCATCGTAACAGGTTGGGTCAATAATAATAATATTAATAATAAAACAACAATAATAATAATAATAACAATAATAATATGCTACATGGTCATCTGATTCAGTGCTCCGCCATCTTTATTGACAGTATTATTATTAATTATTAATAGTAATATTATAAGTCTATTATGAGGAGTATTATTATGATTGTCCAAAAGGTAAGACGTCTAATAATCTCATAATCAAGTAACACGTTGCTCCTCAGCAGACTGACACCTCCCTGCTCCTCCTCTCCTCCTCCTCCTCCCTGCTTCTCCTCTCCTCCCTCTCCTCCTCCTCCCTGCTCCTCCTCCTCCTCTCCTCTCCTACTCCTCCTCTCCTCCTTGCTCCTCTTCTCCTCCTCTCCTCTCCTCCCTGCTCCTCTCCTCCTCCCCTCCTCTCTTCTCTCTCCTCGTCCTCCTCCTGCTCCTCCTCTCCTCCCTGCTCCTCCTCTCCTCTCCTCTCCTCCCTGCTCCTCTCCTCCTCCCTTCCTCTCTTCTCTCTCCTGCTCCTCCTCTCCTCCTCCTCCCTGCTCCTCCTCTCCTCTCCTCCCTGCTCCTCTCCTCCTCCCCTCCTCTCTTCTCTCTCCTGCTCCTCCTCCTCCCCTCCTCTCCTCTCCTCCTCCTCCCTGCTCCTCCTCCTCCTCTCCTCTCCTCCTCCATGGAGGACCACGTGGGTCCACGCCTGAACTCCGACCTCTCCGCGGGCCCCGCGCGCGCTGCGATTGGCTAAGGACGACCTCGCGATGCGACAAGAAATCCCGCCGTCCGATTGGCCCTCGCCTCCTGTCAATCAGGGAGGGGGGCGGGCCGCCAGCAGCCTGCGCGTCGTCGTTGCTAAGGTAAGTTAAACCCTTAGTGATGGTGGTGCTGTCACTCTCCTCCTGCTGCTCCTCCTGCTCCTCCTCCTCCTCCTGCTCCTGCTGCTCCTCCTCCGTCACGGAGGGATAGTAAAACCATGGCGGGATATTAACGCCCGTGTCGGCGGTGCGAGGAGGACCCAGACCCCCGCCGGGAGACCCGTCCAGGACCCAGTACCACACACAGGACCGGGCTGTGGCGCCGGAGAGCCGCCCTCCTCGGGACCACGCTGAAGACCCCCCGTAGTGAGCCTGGACCCCGTAGTGATCCTGGACCCCGTAGTGAGCCTGGACCCCGTAGTGAGTCTGGACCCCATAGTGAGTCTGGACTGCTGGGTCTGAGAGAGAGAGGACCACAACTTCTGGCCTGAAGCGAAAAACGCATTCCTGCACAAGTCCAAGTCCGAGTCCAGACCGGACCAGACCAGACCGTACCGGATCGGACCATACCAGTCCAGTCCAGTCCAGACCAGACCAGAGTCTGGGTCGGCGGCGGGAGGACGTTGTGTCTCAACTTTAGTGTTGAGTTGCGTGGATTTTGCGCCTTTTTTTGGGCGTGGTGCACAAAATACTACACAAAATACTATATTATTATTATTATTATTTAATATTTTAATATTAATATTAATTAATTTTAATTTTCAATAGAGCACATTTCCGGTAGACTTGGCACGACGCCAATGCGACTAAGTCCCGAAACGTGAGGACGAGAGGTGACGTCATCAACACGAGGATCAGCCGGATCATACACCTGTCACACACACACACACACACACACAGGCGCACACACTCAGACACACACACACACACCTTCTCACACACACACACACACACACACACCTTCTCACTCTCACACACACACACACCTCGTCATGGAGCAGCTCACCGGCGGCGGCGGCTCCTCACTCCCCGGTCCACCGTGAGGAGCAGGAGCTGCTCTCTGCTGTCCTCTCCTCTCCTCCTCCTCTCCTCCTCTTCTCCTCCTCTCCTCCTCTCTGGGCGAAGTGCTTCTGGACGACAGCGAGGAGAACAGCCATGGCGTTGGATCACCTCCATCACCCCATCCCCTCCTCCTCCTCCTCCTCCTCCTCCTCTGCTCCACTCTCCTCCTCTGCTCCTCTCTCCTCCTCTGCTCCTCTTACCGCAGACACAGGGCTTGTTTTGCAGTAGGACTTAAAAATCCTGCAAATCTCCACCCGCCCCCCCCCCCCCCCCCCCCCCGCTCCTCCTCCTCCTCCTCCTCCTCCTCCTCCTTATTCCTCCAGACCAGATGAAGTTGTGGAGCAGGAGCTGAGGACTGAGGAGCTGCTGGGGGGGGGGGGGGATTTCAGCAGGAGTCATGCCTGTGAGGAGACGAGGTGAGTGGCTGCACCGCCACCTCCACCTCCACCCTCCACTACCAGCATGCAACACAGAGCGCCGTTACTCCACCGTGTCGCGCGTCTCCTCCTCTCCTCCTCTCCTCCTCCTCGCCGCCGCCGCCGCCGCCGCCGCCGCACAGACTTTCATATTCAGCAGAGATCGATTTATTACAGCAACTTTTTCCCGTCTTTTAATCTCCACAGTTGTGGGAGGACCAGGACCCAGACCCCTAGACCCAGACCCCTAGACCTAGACCCACATGCACCACTACGGTTGTGGGAGGACCAGGACCCAGACCCCTAGACCTAGACCCACATGCACCACTACAGTTGTGGGAGGACCAGGACCCAGACCCCTAGACCTAGACCTACATGCACCACTACAGTTGTGGGAGGACCAGGACCCAGACCCCTAGACCTAGACCCACATGCACCACTACGGTTGTTGGAGGACCAGGACCAGGACCCAGACCCCTAGACCCAGACCCCTAGACCTAGACCTACATGCACCACTGCAGTTGTGGGAGGACCAGGACCCAGACCCCTAGACCTAGACCTACATGCACCACTACAGTTGTGGGAGGACCAGGACCCAGACCCCTAGACCCTTAGACCTAGACCCCTAGACCTACATGCACCACTACAGTTGTGGGAGGACCAGGACCCAGACCCCTAGACCTAGATGCACCACTGCAGTTGTGGGAGGACCAGGACCCAGACCCCTAGACCTAGACCTACATGCACCACTACAGTTGTGGGAGGACCAGGACCCAGACCTCTAGACCTAGACCCTTAGACCTAGACCTACATGCACCACTACAGTTGTGGGAGGACCAGGACCCAGACCCCTAGACCCAGACCCCTAGACCTAGACCCTTAGACCTAGACCCCTAGACCTAGACCCTTAGACCTAGACCCACATGCAGCACTACAGTTGTGGGAGGACCAGGACCAGAACCCAGACTCCTAGACCTAGACCCCTAGACCTAGACCTACATGCACCACTACAGTTGTGGGAGGACCAGGACCCAGACCCCTAGACCTAGACCCTTAGACCTAGACCTACATGCACCACTACAGTTGTGGGAGGACCAGGACACAGACCCCTAGACCTAGACCCCTAGACCCAGACCCCTAGACCCAGACCCCTAGACCTAGACCTACATGCACCACTACAGTTGTGGGAGGACCAGGACCCAGACCCCTAGACCTAGACCCCTAGACCTAGACCGCTAGATCTAGACCTACGTGCACCACTACAGTTGTGGGAGGACCAGGACCCAGACACCTAGACCTAGACCCTTAGACCTAGACCCTTAGACCTAGACCCTTAGACCTAGACCCTTAGACCTAGACCCTTGGACCTAGACCCTTAGACCTAGACCAGGGGTCGGCAACCCAAAATGTTGAAAGGGCCATATTGGACCAAAAAAACAAAAAACAAATATGTCTGGAGCCGCAAAAAAATAAAAGCCTTATAGAAGCCTTATATTGAAGGCAACACATGCTGTATGTATCTATAGTAGCTATATTAGCCTACTATAGAAATGACTAAGTTAACTACAAATACATAATGAGCCTTCATGATTAAATGTTTATTTTTCCTGCAGTGCATCCTGTAGCAGTGGTTCTCAACCGGTGGGGGAAACTCTCCCGGGGGGGGGGGCGCGGGTTCAAAAAGGAGGCGCGTATTTGCGCCGGACTGTCCGGTTTTTCAAAGCCCTGTCCGGCGTCCGGCGCAGCGTCCAGCCGGGCGCGTATTGGTCCTCCTTTTTGAGTGCGCAATAGTAACACACCACGCCCCCCCCCCCCCCCCCCACCCGCCGGCCGTAGGTCCGCGGTGTGTTACTATTGCGCGCCTCCTCCCCCCCCCGTCGCCGGCCGTAGGTCCGCGGTGTGTTACTATTGCGCGCCTCCTCCCCCCCCCGTCGGCCGTAGGTCCGCGGTGTGTTACTATTGCGCGCCTCCCCCCCGTCGGCCGTAGGTCCGCGGTGTGTTACTATTGCGCGCCTCCCCCCCGTCGGCCGTAGGTCCGCGGTGTGTTACTATTGCGCGCCTCCCCCCCGTCGGCCGTAGGTCCGCGGTGTGTTACTATTGCGCGCCTCCCCCCCGTCG
Organism: Merluccius polli; assembly: GCA_030340625.1. Lineage (NCBI taxonomy): Eukaryota > Metazoa > Chordata > Actinopteri > Gadiformes > Merlucciidae > Merluccius > Merluccius polli. The sequence continues at coordinate 36,893 of JAOPHQ010006708.1, forward strand.
GCCGTAGGTCCGCGGTGTGTTACTATTGCGCGCCTCCCCCCCGTCGGCCGTAGGTCCGCGTGTGTTACTATTGCGCGCCTCCTCCCCCCCCGTCGCCGGCCGTAGGTCCGCGGTGTGTTACTATTGCGCGCCTCCTCCCCCCCCGTCGCCGGCCGTAGGTCCGCGGTGTGTTACTATTGCGCGCCTCCTCCCCCCCCGTCGCCGGCCGTAGGTCCGCGGTGTGTTACTATTGCGCGCCTCCCCCCCGTCGGCCGTAGGTCCGCGGTGTGTTACTATTGCGCGCCTCCCCCCCGTCGGCCGTAGGTCCGCGGTGTGTTACTATTGCGCGGTCCAAGAAACGTTGAATCCTCTGTTCTCCTCAGTTATTTTTCTCTTTTTCCCTTTGGGATCCATGGCCCATCACACAGCCGCCAGTTTGTTTACAACAGCCACCTGCTGGCATCCCGCCTTACTGATAGAAACGTGTGTCGCAGGCTATGACGTAAATCTTCGTTGACAGAAATGTTGAAATTTAATATATATTCTACACATTTTTACAGCATTGAAAAACGTTAATAATGTTTGTGTCATGTTTGTTTTCCTACAGAAACCATATTAAAACAAAAAATATATTTCTCTTCCCCATCTTTTTCCATTTTCAAACATTTTTGAAAAAGCTTCAGGGAGCCACTAGGGCGGCGCTAAAGAGCCGCATGCGGCTCCAGAGCCGCGGGTTGCCGACCCCTGACCTAGACCCTTGGACCTAGACCCTTAGACCTAGACCCTTAGACCTAGACCCACATGCACCCCTACCTTAGAGTCACTCCTCTGGTCCTGGGATTAGTTGATAATGAGGAGGATTTAGGACTTGTGATTCATAGCGTTTTTATTATTGTTTTTTTAAAACCGCTCACAAACAAAAACATAAACAAAAACAAAAACATAATCATAAACATAAACATAAACACAAACATAAACACAAACATAAACCCAAATGATCGCCAGCGTCTGCATCTGCATTGGACCGGCCGGTCGATGGTCACATGACACTACGTATTGGACCGGGTTGGGACCATTCAAGTACTGTACATATGTCCTGTCTGTCCCCCACCCTCCTCCCCCCCCCCACCTCCTCCCCCCCTCCCCCCCCTCCTCCTGCAGACACCTCCCGGGCGCTGGGCCTCCTGGAGGAGTACTGCTCCCGGCTGCAGACGCCGGAGGAGGAGCAGCTCAGAGCGGCCGTCCAGAGAGTGGTGGCCATCTTTAGAAGTCACCTCTTTGAAGCGCTTCTCGGTAAGTTGGGGGGTCAGCACCTCCTCCTCCTCCTCCTCCTCCTCCTCCTCCTGCTCCTCCTTCTTCTTCTTCTTCTTCTTCTTCTTCTTCTTCTTCTTCTTCTTCTTCTTCTGCTCCTCCTCCTCCTCCTCCTCCTTCTCCTCCTCCTCCTCCTCCTCCTCCTCCTCCTCCTCCTCCTTCTTCTTCTTCTTCTTCTTCTTCTTCTTCTTCTTCTTCTTCTTCTTCTTCTTCTTCTTCTTCTTCTTCTTCTCCTCCTCCTCCTCCTCCTCCTCCTCCTCCTCCTCCTCCTCCTCCTCCTCCTCCTCCTCCTCCTCCTCCTCCTCCTCCTTCTTCTTCTTCTTCTCCTCCTCCTCCTCCTCCTCCTCCTCCTCCTCCTTCTCCTCCTCCTCCTCCTCCTCCTCCTCCTCCTCCTCCTCCTCCTCCTCCTCCTCCTCCTCCTCCTCCTTCTTCTTCTTCTTCTTCTTCTTCTTCTTCTTCTTCTTCTCCTCCTCCTCCTCCTCCTCCTCCTCCTCCTCCTCCTCCTCCTCCTCCTCCTCCTCCTCCTCCTTCTTCTTCTTCTCCTCCTCCTCCTCCTCCTCCTCCTCCTCCTCCTCCTCCTCCTCCTCCTCCTCCTCCTCCAGGGTCATTGGTAGGAGGAACTCAGGTGTTGTGCTGCTCACACTGACTACAGTGTGGGTCTGCTTCTACAGTATACTTGTACTTGTATGTCCCGGGACCCGGTAGTGGACTAAACCAGGGGACTGTCTAACCCCCAACATTAACCCCGGGGGGGAGGAAGTTGTGTTCCATGTCAGTTATCTCCACTTCCTGTTTCCTCCGAGGCGCTGACCCGCAGAGTGTCTGTCCTCCGTGCGGACGCAGTCACACTCAGCGCTGTCTGATGTGTCTCAGAATTTGTTTATTTGGCGTTTATTGCGGCGCAGCAGAACTGCACTTTCAGACGCTCGCCGTTATTTTTAACTGTGCTGACGTAGCGGAGCCCGGCGTGACGTAGCGGTGTGCGGCGTGGCGTGCGGCGTGCGGCGGCGTGGCGTGGCATGCGGCGTGGCGTGCGGCGTGGCGTGTGGCGTGGCGCGTGGCGTGCGGCGTGCGGCGTGGCGTGTGGCGTGGCGTGCGGCGTGCGGCGGCGTGGTGTGGCGTGGCGCGTGGCGTGCGGCGTGGCGTGTGGCGTGGCGTGCGGCGTGCGGCGGCGTGGCGTGGCGTGCGGCGTGGCGTGCGGCGTGGCGTGTGGCGTGGCGTGCGGCGTGCGGCGTGGCGTGTGGCGTGGCGTGCGGCGTGCGGCGGCGTGGCGTGGCGTGCGGCGTGGCGTGCGGCGTGGCGTGTGGCGTGGCGTGCGGCGTGCGGCGTGGCGTGTGGCGTGGCGTGCGGCGTGGCGTGTGGCGTGGCGTGTGGCGTGGCGTGTGGCGTGCGGCGGCGTGGCGTGGCGTGCGGCGTGGCGCGCGGCGTGGCGTGTGGCGTGCGGCGTGGCGTGTGGCGTGTGGGCGTGGCGTGCGGCGTGCGGCGTGGCGTGTGGCGTGCGGCGGCGTGGCGTGGCGTGCGGCGTGGCGCGCGGCGTGGCGTGTGGGCGTGCGGCGTGGCGGTGGTGGCGTGGCGTGTGGCGTGGCGCGTGGCGTGCGGCGTGCGGCGTGGGCGTGTGCGGGCGTGTTGGCGTGCGGTGCGGCGTGGGCGTGGCGTGCGGCGTGGCGCGTGGCGTGTGGCGTGGCGGCGTGGCGTGTGGCGTGTGGCGTGGCGTGCGGCGTGCGGCGTGGCGTGTGGCGTGGCGGCGTGGCGTGGTGGCGTGTGGCGTGGCGTGCGGCGTGTGGCGGGGCGTGTGGCGTGCGGGCGGCGTGCGGCGGTGCGGCGTGGCGTGTGGCGTGCGGCGGCGTGCGGCGTGGCGTGTGGCGTGGCGTGGCGTGGCGTGCGGCGGCGTGCGGCGTGCGGCGTGGCGTGTGGCGTGGCGTGCGGCGGCGTGGCGTGGCGTGCGGCGGGCGTGCGTGGGCGTGCGGCGTGCGGCGTGGCGTGCGGCGGCGTGGCGTGGCGTGCGGCGTGGCGTGCGGCAGCCGCTGGCCTCCGGGTTTCACTGAGAGGTTCTGTTTGTGTTTGTGTGGATATTATTGTGTTAATATGATAACTGCTTAAGAGGAATCGGAATCAGAATCTGATTGATTACCGAACACAATACCCACAGGAACACAATACTGTCCACAGTCGGTCATAAGTATTCATCCCCAAGGTTGAAATAATAATTAATCCAATTAAATTGTAATAATTTGATACCTCTTCTTCTGGTCTTAAAGAATGTAAACAGCTTGTCAGAAACTAAAAGTTGTTTATGCCAATCTCTACTTGAGCTGAGTACGGTATGTGATGAGTTTGAGTCGTCGTTTCAGTAAAGTTTTAGATTTTATATTATTTTTATCTTTCTCTGAAATCATTATAATAACTTTAATAGCGTTTTTGTAGGATGTTGGCCATATTCCTCTCAGTATAGATATTGTATATGTTGTCTCTGAATACTAACGTTAATGTGTTCATTTGAGGCTTCGCGGTGTTCTCCTCTTTCAGTGTTTTTGCCGCGTCATGGTTGGCGGCTAGCTAGCGGGAAGCTAACAGAGCCGACACACAGGGAGGTGAGGCCGGAGTCCCAGCTGAGGCCCAGCTGAGTCCCAGCCGAGTCCCAGCCGAGGCCCAGCTGAGTCCCAGCTGAGTCCCAGCTGAGGCCCAGCTGAGTCCCAGCTGAGTCCCAGCTGAGGCCCAGCCGAGTCCCAGTTGAATACGTGAGACATATTGTGTCCCCCCCCCCCCCCCCCCCCCCTCGCCAGGTTGTGACCCACCACCACTGTAAAAGGTTTCTAATGGACTGTGTGTTGAGGAGTGCACTTAGCTCCCGAGTGTCCGGACTCGCTGGCTTGGCCTCAGCTTGGCCTCAGTTTGGCCTCAGCTTGGCCTCAGTTTGGCCTCGGTTTGGCCTCAGCTTGGCCTCAGTTTGGCCTCAGTTTGGCCTCAGCTTGGCCTCAGCTTCAGCTTGGCCTCAGCTTGGCCTCAGCTTGGCCTCAGCTTCAGCTTGGCCTCAGTTTGGCCTCAGCTTGGCCTCAGTTTGGCCTCAGCTTGGCCTCAGCTTGGCCTCAGCTTGGCCTCAGTTTGGCCTCAGTTTGGCCTCAGTTTGGCCTCAGCTTGGCCTCAGCTTGGCCTCAGCTTGGCCTCCGTTTGGCCTCAGTTTGGCCTCAGCTTGGCCTCAGTTTGGCCTCAGCTTGGCCTCAGTTTGGCCTCAGTTTGGCCTCAGCTTGGCCTCCGTTTGGCCTCAGCTTGGCCTCAGTTTGGCCTCAGCTTCAGCTTGGCCTCAGCTTGGCCTCAGCTTGGCCTCAGTTTGGCCTCAGTTTGGCCTCAGTTTGGCCTCAGCTTGGCCTCCGTTTGGCCTCAGCTTGGCCTCAGTTTGGCCTCAGCTTCAGCTTGGCCTCAGCTTGGCCTCAGTTGGGCCTCAGTTGGGCCTCAGAGGAGCGGCGGCTCTCTGTAATGTTCAGCGTTACGCGTCCAGAGGAACGCCGTTCTGGAGGGGAATAATTATCTTTTTTTAGCTTTTTAATTCATCTGAAATATTGATCTAAACCGGTTTAAATTGGTTTAAATCTAAATCTAAACCAGTGTTTATGTGTAAGTGTCTTAAACTCTAAATAAATGTGCATTTATTTTAAATGATTATAGTATAAAAGTTAATAATTATAAGCAGTATTATTTAATTTCCACCTCGGTGTGTGGAAGGTGGGCAGTGTTGGTGTGTGTGTGCACAGTGTTGGTGTGTGTGTGTGTGTGCACAGTGCTGGTGTGTGTGTGTGTGTGTGCACAGTGCAGGTGTGTGTGTGTGCACAGTGCTGGTCTGTGTGTGTGTGTGTGTGTGTGTGTGTGTGTGTGTGTGTGTGTGTGTGTGTGTGTGTGTGTGTGTGTGTGTGTGTGTGTGTGTGTGTGTGTGTGTGTGTGTGTGTGTGTGTGTGTGTGTGTGTGTGTGTGTGTGCAGGTGTGTGTGTGCACAGTGCAGGTGTGTGTGTGTGCAGAGGTGATCACTGATTCCAGTAGGGATGTGGTGCATTCCAACAGAAATGGTCTCATACATTATGTTATAACCATGTAACGTAACAACGGTATAACCATGTAACGTAACAATGGTATAACCATGTAACGTAACAATGGTATAACCATGTAACGTAACAATGGTATAACCATGTAACGTAACAACGGTATAACCATGTAACGTAACAATGGTATAACCATGTAACGTTACACTATAACATAACATAAATGGCGTGAGAGCCCAGTATGTGCGTGAGCCACATGTGTTGGTCAGTGATGTCATCACACCTCCAGTAGTTTCCAGTGTGGGTTTCATGATGCTGTTGCTTCTGGTCTCCACCATCAGACATGGAGGATACTTCCTATTATTAAGCCACTTGTGGCCTTTAATTACTAGTAGTTATAGTTATTATTAGTTATAGTTACTAGTAGTTATAGTTATTAGTAGTTATAGTTATTAGTAGTTATAGTTACTAGTAGTTATAGTTATTAGTAGTTATAGTTATTAGTAGTTATAGTTATTAGTAGTTATAGTTACTAGTAGTTATAGTTATTAGTAGTTATATTTATTAGTAGTTATAGTTATTAGTAGTTATAGTTATTAGTAGTTATAGTTATTAGTAGTTATAGTTATTATTAGTTATAGTTACTAGTAGTTATAGTTATTAGTAGTTATAGTTATTAGTAGTTATAGTTACTAGTAGTTATAGTTATTAGTAGTTATAGTTATTAGTAGTTATAGTTATTAGTAGTTATAGTTATTAGTAGTTATAGTTATTAGTAGTTATAGTTACTAGTAGTTATAGTTATTAGTAGTTATAGTTATTAGTAGTTATAGTTACTAGTAGTTATAGTTACTAGTAGTTATAGTTATTAGTAGTTATAGTTATTAGTTACTTTTCCTCTCTATGCTTCTTACATTTAGTCTACAGCCATTCATGAGTGAAGGCCTCCTGCAGTAGTATCATAGCAGAATAATATTTGTCAGTATTTTTCCACAGTATTTCTTCAATGACAGTAATGATCTGAGGAACAGTGAGGAGTGTTTGGATGAGCGGAGGCTGATGGAGTAGTCCGGCGGTGGGACTCTCCAGTGCTGAATGTGTGGTGGGGTCTGCTTCATGCGTGACCCGGGCCAGAGACAGTAAACAGTAGCATCCAGAATGTGGTGGTGGTGGTGGTGGTGGTGGTGGTGGTGGTGGTGGTGGTGGTGGTGCTGCTGAGTCAGGCCATGGGAACGGGAAGAGCCTTCCCACATGGGTATGGGATGGAGAGTGCTGCTGTGATTTCCTGGCAGAGCTCCTTCCCTCAGCAGCGTCATCATTCTCCCATGCCACCATTTTGAATGTTGGACTATAGGATTACAGGCAGGAGTAGGCCAGAGTTTCAGGACCTGGGGCGTCCACCCGGATCCGGCACACTCAGCGCTTCAGGGTGAAACCCAAGGAGGGTCCATGGGTTAGTATGTAGTCTGAGTGGGTTAGTATGTAGTCTGAGTGGGTTAGTATGTAGTCTGAGTGGGTTAGTATGTAGTCTGAGTGGGTTAGTATGTAGTCTGAGTGGGTTAGTATGTAGTGTGAGTGGGTTAGTATGTAGTCTGAGTGGTTAGTATGTAGTGTGAGTGGGTTAGTATGTAGTCTGAGTGGGTTAGTATGTAGTCTGAGTGGGTTAGTATGTAGTCTGAGTGGGTTAGTATGTAGTCTGAGTCGGTTAGTATGTAGTCTGAGTGGGTTAGTATGTAGTGTGAGTGGGTTAGTATGTAGTGTGAGTGGGTTAGTATGTAGTCTGAGTGGGTTAGTATGTAGTGTGAGTGGGTTAGTATGTAGTCTGAGTGGGTTAGTATGTAGTCTGAGTGGGTTCGTATGTAGTGTGAGTGGGTTAGTATGTAGTGTGAGTGGGTTAGTATGTAGTGTGAGTGGGTTAGTATGTAGTGTGAGTGGGTTAGTATGTAGTCTGAGTGGGTTAGTATGTAGTGTGAGTGGGTTAGTATGTAGTGTGAGTGGGTTAGTATGTAGTCTGAGTGGGTTAGTATGTAGTGTGAGTGGGTTAGTATGTAGTCTGAGTGGGTTAGTATGTAGTGTGAGTGGGTTAGTATGTAGTCTGAGTGGGTTAGTATGTAGTGTGAGTGGGTTAGTATGTAGTGTGAGTGGGTTAGTATGTAGTCTGAGTGGGTTAGTATGTAGTGTGAGTGGGTTAGTATGTAGTGTGAGTGGGTTAGTATGTAGTGTGAGTGGGTTAGTATGTAGTCTGAGTGGTTAGTATGTAGTGTGAGTGGGTTAGTATGTAGTGTGAGTGGGTTAGTATGTAGTGTGAGTGGGTTAGTATGTAGTCTGAGTGGGTTAGTATGTAGTCTGAGTGGTTAGTATGTAGTCTGAGTGGGTTAGTATGTAGTCTGAGTGGGTTAGTATGTAGTGTGAGTGGGTTAGTATGTAGTGTGAGTGGGTTAGTATGTAGTCTGAGTGGTTAGTATGTAGTGTGAGTGGGTTAGTATGTAGTCTGAGTGGGTTAGTATGTAGTGTGAGTGGGTTAGTATGTAGTGTGAGTGGGTTAGTATGTAGTCTGAGTGGTTAGTATGTAGTCTGAGTGGGTTAGTATGTAGTCTGAGTGGGTTAGTATGTAGTCTGAGTGGGTTAGTATGTAGTGTGAGTGGGTTAGTATGTAGTCTGAGTGGGTTAGTATGTAGTCTGAGTGGTTAGTATGTAGTCTGAGTGGGTTAGTATGTAGTCTGAGTGGGTTAGTATGTAGTCTGAGTGGGTTAGTATGTAGTGTGAGTGGGTTAGTATGTAGTCTGAGTGGTTAGTATGTAGTGTGAGTGGGTTAGTATGTAGTGTGAGTGGGTTAGTATGTAGTCTGAGTGGGTTAGTATGTAGTCTGAGTGGTTAGTATGTAGTCTGAGTGGGTTAGTATGTAGTCTGAGTGGGTTAGTATGTAGTGTGAGTGGGTTAGTATGTAGTGTGAGTGGGTTAGTATGTAGTCTGAGTGGGTTAGTATGTAGTGTGAGTGGGTTAGTATGTAGTCTGAGTGGTTAGTATGTAGTGTGAGTGGGTTAGTATGTAGTGTGAGTGGGTTAGTATGTAGTCTGAGTGGGTTAGTATGTAGTCTGAGTGGGTTAGTATGTAGTCTGAGTGGGTTAGTATGTAGTCTGAGTGGGTTAGTATGTAGTGTGAGTGGGTTAGTATGTAGTCTGAGTGGGTTAGTATGTAGTCTGAGTGGGTTAGTATGTAGTCTGAGTGGGTTAGTATGTAGTCTGAGTGGGTTAGTATGTAGTGTGAGTGGGTTAGTATGTAGTGTGAGTGGGTTAGTATGTAGTCTGAGTGGTTAGTATGTAGTGTGAGTGGGTTAGTATGTAGTCTGAGTGGTTAGTATGTAGTGTGAGTGGGTTAGTATGTAGTGTGAGTGGGTTAGTATGTAGTCTGAGTGGTTAGTATGTAGTCTGAGTGGTTAGTATGTAGTCTGAGTGGGTTAGTATGTAGTCTGAGTGGGTTAGTATGTAGTGTGAGTGGGTTAGTATGTAGTCTGAGTGGGTTAGTATGTAGTCTGAGTGGGTTAGTATGTAGTGTGAGTGGGTTAGTATGTAGTGTGAGTGGGTTAGTATGTAGTCTGAGTGGGTTAGTATGTAGTGTGAGTGGGTTAGTATGTAGTCTGAGTGGGTTAGTATGTAGTGTGAGTGGGTTAGTATGTAGTCTGAGTGGGTTAGTATGTAGTCTGAGTGGGTTAGTATGTAGTGTGAGTGGGTTAGTATGTAGTGCTGAGTGGGTTAGTATGTAGTCTGAGTGGGTTAGTATGTAGTGTGAGTGGGTTAGTATGTAGTCTGAGTGGGTTAGTATGTAGTCTGAGTGGGTTAGTATGTAGTCTGAGTGGGTTAGTATGTAGTCTGAGTGGGTTAGTATGTAGTGCTGAGTGGGTTAGTATGTAGTGCTGAGTGGGTTAGTATGTAGTGTGAGTGGGTTAGTATGTAGTGTGAGTGGGTTAGTATGTAGTGTGAGTGGGTTAGTATGTAGTGCTGAGTGGGTTAGTATGTAGTCTGAGTGGGTTAGTATGTAGTGCTGAGTGGGTTAGTATGTAGTGTGAGTGGGTTAGTATGTAG
>JAOPHQ010006709.1:0-25000 GCA_030340625.1 Merluccius polli
AGCTGATCTGTTTACTGTAAATCAGTAAACTGTTTGCAGACAGTTCAAATAAAACTTTGCTCCCATCTTGATGCAACGCCTGAGCTCCCATGCAGGTCCGCTTGGCGACACACGTCCGTCCTCATGTTGGCGTTACTGCGCCCCCCCGTGGAAATAACCAGTAGACCTACAACCAGGCCTGTACATGTTGAAGTACTTCATTGTCGAATTGCATTATTCGAATAAACATCATGTCTTTAAAATGTGGTAAGAAATACAATCTATTATGTGTATTTATGTTATGTGTGCTAAATTAGGCTATTTAAATCGAATTTTTTTTTTAAAAATGATTTTCCAGTCATTTCTACTCTTCATGTTTTGTCCATTTTGTAATTAAAGATGTGTCCATGAAAAGCATGCATATGGGATACTGTGAACAATCAACAGTGATTATCAGTTTATGGTTTTCCAAATATATGAAATTATTTAGATTAGTTAATGAGTAGGCCTAGTTAGTCATTTCTGAGAAAACATGATTACACTATAAGGCTTACATTTGATCAGAAGCGGAAAATATTTTCACATCGGTCTCTCTAGAGTCTCTATAATCTTGGATACCATCATAGCATTAATAAATGGTGGATGACCGTTGACACTGCGGTCCTCACTGTTGGTCCCCATTGGGAGTCAACTGATGTACAGTTTGTTTTTATAGAGACATTTAGAAACAGGTATATGTCATGGTCGTCCTGTACTTATATGGTAATATATTACAAATAAAAGCTGCCTTCTGAATACTATGCATGCTTTTCCCTGCAGGCATGGCTACTGGTGCAGAATAAAATATAATACTTTTAATCAGAAGAAAATATTCTCGCTAATATTTGAAGTGTTACGAGAGACATTTGATTCCTTGAAAACCTAAAAGTGCTTCCCAAAAATCCTCAGAAATAATTTTAATTTAAAGAACTCGATGTCCACACGGGTCATGACTCTCTGCGACAATGTTTATTGCTTTTTGAAAGATATTAATCTTTTCTTCCTATTTTGCTCGCTTCAATTTTCCTCATTACAGTCAAACAAAGAAAAGTGACAGGTAAAAACCACTGCAAGGTCATTTTGGATGTGTACACACACATACACACACAAAGGAAACAGTATTTACAGCTGCTAGTGTACTCCATACAGACATGACCGAGGGCTTGTCCTGTTGCAACTTAACAAACATAGAGCTTTACATTAACTTTACAATAGAGCTTTAACAACTAATAGTATAGTGCCACTGCTTGACAAACTGTAGGTTATAACGCTGTACAATATGTGGTAGTATTGCACTCTGTGTTAGAAAAAACAGGGCAGGAGAAAGGACATTTGTTTGTTGCTTATTTTTGTTCTGATTAGATCTGATAAAGATTTTTTTTAAATTATCCTTTTGTTTCCCATTTTTAATGTCTTTATGCAAATCCCCCTTTCCCCACTGCCGGAATGGATAGAAATCATTGATTAGAAAAAACGGTTTTCAGGGGAGGTGTTGGAAGGAAAAATAAATACATAGACCAATATTTTTCACATTTGACTAATTACAGTACAGTTACACTGGGTGAATTATAACTATAAAAAATAAGTCCACCGGCATATTTTAAACCCAAAGGGTTTTGTACATAGGGCATCTAGAAAAATGACCAAAGGGCACAGTTAATTGGGGTTGAGAAATTCCGAGACAATTCCCATTGCAAACTCAGTCCTTAACATTGCAAAACATTTCCAGAACACAGATTTTCTGCCATTAATAAATTCATCTTTGACATACCTAGGCAACTTTTTTTAAATATTGAATTAAATCACAACAATACAGTTAAATCTTAGAATAGTGAATATTAATTAAATGTAATATACACCATAGTAAAATATATACACAAATATTCATACAAATTTTAGATTAGCCAAGCTCCCACTGCTCTCTTTTTCTTTCCTTTTAGAAAATACGTAGGAAATACTTCCACGCACAACAAAATAAAAACTCACAGACTACCACAGTTATACACTGAAATAAATATGGGTTTTAACCATTTGAATAATTTCACACAAAAAAAACATAGAAAAATAACAAGTGCAAAAATGTACTGGGTCTAAAATCTCACGGACAGGATTAGGGATTCAATTGACGAGACGGATCGATTTTTACCACTAGGTGGCAATGTTTGACTGTGTCTTTAAAAAAAACATCCAGCGATATATTCTAAGTCTCCAGGATCACAGGGCAAAATCTATAAAATTGGGTCGATCCGGAGTAGTATTTGTTATTCAGTTCGGTTTGTATAAGTAGGTTGTTAACGTTTGTTAAAGCAGGTATTTTACCACCTCGCTGCCTTTTACCACCGCTGCACCGCTGCACAAGAAATTGTAAAGGACTGCTGGCAAAGCTTCAAACAAGTCAGCAAACCATAGACCAATGTACAGAAAGCCAAGTTGGACACCATTGTCGTTTTGCAGCCAGATGCCATACACACACAGCACCCCCCCCCCCCCCCCCCCCCCCCGCTGTTAGTGGCAGTGGACGAGTCCATAACATATTGTCCAGTATGCGAGTTAAAAAGCTAAATAGAAAAAAGACTTTCTTCCGTGGAGAATGAGCGTCAGAATGGGAGACGCGGTGACTTGAGAAGTTGCGGACTTCAAGATGAATCATAATGCATAAGTAAGTAAATTAAAAAGCACAACCGCACGTGGAAGCAATGAAAGGAGAGAGAAAGAGAGGATACAGAGACCGACGAGGAGGATGGCGGAGGCTGATGATGCTTTTATTAACTGTGGATCATTTTGAGCGTCTCCGTCTCCCTGTGCCGCTCATGCAGAGCCAAGGAGGGAGACAGGGAGGGGGGGAGGGAGGCCAGAGGAGGGGTGAGGGGCACCAGGCTCTTCAGCGGGTGGGGGGACATGGGCGGCGGGAGGGAGGAGGCCAGGGGCGGCATCATGGCCCCTTTCTTCCCCTCCAACAGGATCTGCGAGCGGCTCCTGGCCGTCTTGCTGAACTCGTGGTCGTTGTCGTTGTCCGAGCTGCAGTCGCTCAGGTCCGTGATCTCCAGGTCCGAGTCCGACTCCGGGTCCTGCTTCACCCCTCCCCTCCGCTCCGAGGGGCTCTGGGGGCGCGCGCCCGGGGGCCCGGCCGCCAGGCCCACGGCCCCCAGCCCGAGTCCCAGGCCCAGCCCGATGCCTAGCCCCCCCACGCCGGGTGGGGAGCCCTCCCGGGCCCCCAGGGCCGCCCCGCCGACCAGGTCAGTCCGGCCCATGGACATGCCGAGCGGGTAGGGCGGGAGGCCCAGCCTGGCCGCCGGGGCCCCAGCCGGGGCCCCCGCCGTGCCGTTGGTGGCCCCCGTGCCGCCCCTGTCGCCCGCCTCGCCCCCCGGGTGCAGCAGGGAGGAGAAGGGGTGCGGCAGCCCGGAGAGACCGCCCTGGAGCGGGTTGGGGTAGAAGTGGGAGGGGTAGAGGGAGCCGGGGGGCAGTTTGGGGCAGTTGTTGAGAGAGAAGGCCCCCGGGAGGTAGGGGTTGAAGCCCCATGGGTAGTCGAAGGGGGGGCTGCGGGGGTAGGGCCCCAGTAGAGAGGGGGGCTTGGAGTAGCATGGAGCACCTGCAGAAGGGAGACCCAGAGACGTGGGGTTAGTGCATGGAGAGAGGGCCAAAGGTTTCCTGACATACAACGTCCATGAATGTTGACTAATTATGCTCTGCGCCATATTAGCAATTCTAATCAGAAGCCACGGGGGCTAATTCTGGCACGTTTGCTTCTCGATAGAAAAAGAAGAAGAAGAAGAAGACCTGATGGTACATTTATGCATGCAAGTACTGTGCTGAACACCCACTTCAAGCATGGCGCAGACGAAGGATCACACAAACAGATCTGCGAACATTGTACACAAAAAAGCCAAATCTTTGACGTTCGTTCTTTTACATTTATCAAAAAAAAATGTTTCAAGGCCCTTGACTACACTTTTGCGAGACAGACAGTGGTAAAAGGTATTTACAAAAATAAAGATTAAAAAAAAGAAAAATAAACTAAAATGAACTTGGTCTCGCATGGACCAGAAACAAAATGTTGTCTAAAAAAGATCCTGGTGTAGTACCACTGGATCATTGTATGTGCATGTTGTTTGTTATCGTGCAGCATTTGACAACAGAAAAAAGATGAGGTGATGCTGAGGGGATGCTGAAATTCAATATTAATGAACAACCAAAAGAATTCCCTCCCAACCAACTGCACTTCCTTCCAACTGACAACCAACTCAAACATTCTGTCTCTCTCTCTCTTTCACTCCCACACTCTCCCTCTGTCTCTCTACCTTTATCTCTATCTTCTCTCTCTTTCCCCTCGCCTCTCTCTGTTCGTTTTTCTCCCTCTCTCTTTCTCTCTCTCGCTCCCTCCCTCTCTCCCACTTTCTCCCTCCCTTCCTCACTCTGTTATTTACTATGCAGGGCTAATTTGACAGTGGTGAAATCTCTGTGTGCTGGGCCAGGAGTAGCTGGCAGACACATGAATATTGAATCAGTCAGGCAGGCCTCACTTGCTTATGAAAACACAGTAATGGGCGCCCACAGGCCACAAACTGAAGCCTGCACCCTCAATTAGGGCCTTCCTGCCTGGGAAGGGATTAGGACAGGGGGGACACATGGGAGGGAGGGGAGGGTGAGAAGGGAAGAAGGGGGTAAAAGGACCCGAGGACAAACAAAATGAGGGGGGCTGCTTGCGTGATGAGGAGTACATGTGTGTCTCTGTATGTGTGTGCACGTGTGTGTGTGTGTGTGTGCATGTATGTGTGTCGAATGCATGTGTGTGCCATGTGCACATACAGGCACACACACAGGCACACACACACACACACACACACACACACACACACACACACACACACACACACACATAGACACACTCACACACAGGCACATGTACAGTATCTCTGAGCACACTATCCATGTCTTTGCATCTACTGCAACACATTGGCACTGAAACACATAGATGCGGTAAAATTGAAGGGAAACTAATACTAGTGCTATACACTGACGAGCACGCGCACAAATGCACACATCCTTTATTACACTAACACACACATACGTACATGCCTTGCTGTATAGAAGGACACATGCTAATGATCATACCAACATAGGTGTGTGAATGACGATTTCCCCCTGGCAGGAAGTGGTGTATAATGAAGGGCCTACCCTGGCCTCACTTCTTACCTGAAGGACGCTGCCTCGCCGGGGGCATTGTCGGGACAACCGCCTCCCCTACTTCCTCTAACAATCACCACTCCTCTCTGCTGTCTTCGACCGTACAAATCATCCCTGGTCTGCCCTCCATTTGTAAGGCTTCTCTCACACCCTTCCTACTGAGGCTTCGGCCAAATCTCTTAATTCAAAACTGTATTAATAACAGCCCTTCAGCCGATGTGTCACACTTCCTCTTCTTTGAATGATTTGTGGTTTCTTAATCCTTGTTCCGTATCTTTTTGTATTTAGTCAGTGACTTCAGACTGCATGTCATTAATGTCATTAAGGAGTTAAGGGTTCGGCATCTGGCTCAAGGATGTGCGTACCTCGGGGATCGAACCCAGTAACTCTCGTCTGGAAGTCCACCCCAACACTCCACTATGCTAACCACTATGCTATCCCAATATCTGCATTGAAAGGCCATCGAAACCGCCACCTCCTGTTGTGTCTCCTGTGATGGGTGTGCTTCAGACCCACCTGAGCTGAGGAAGGGGAAGGCATCCAGCCTGAGCTTGTCCCCCTCGGGGCTGGGGGCCGCGGCCCCGCGGTCAAACAGGGACCCCGCCCGACCTGAGTCTGGCAGGCGGGGGAACAGGGACTGGAGAGCCTGGGAGAGAGAGAGAGAGAGAGAGAGAGAGAGGTGTGTGTGTGTGGGGGGGGGGATACAGAGAAAGGGAGAGAGAAAGAGAAGAGAAGACAGAGAAGGGGAAAACAATGACAACTGTCATTACAAGATAAAGACTAAATCTGCAACAGAGCAACCGTTTCCCATTGTGTCTAGCACTGCTCTGGAGGAAGTCATCTGATAGCGACGGTGAGCGAGGCTAACGGTAGCCAGAGTTCCTGGCAAGGGCAGGATACAAGCCAGTACCAGGGGACCCTGAACAGGGGAAGGGATGTTGGGGAATAGGACGGGAGGGAGGTGGAGGCTCAGATGCTCAAAGGCAAGACGACCAAAGGAGGGGGCCCAGCGTTAAACATGCAGGTATGCCAGAGACAGGAGGAGCACTAGTAGGACACTCTGAGGGCGATCTGAGGACTCTGAGGGGATGGAGTCAATGAGATTGCTGGCGTGTGTGTGTGTGTGTGCACACGTGTGTGTGTGTGTGCGTGTGTGTGTGTGTGTGCGTGTGCGTGTATGTGTGTGTGTGCAGAACAGAGCACAAGCAATTGCCTCTTCCGGCTTTATAGGCCTGAAGTGTCCTCTACTGAGGGCTTATCGTGTGGTTTTTTTTTTTTATGAACTCGTCTTGTAAAAAGAGTCCTTTCAAAATAAAAGCAGGGAAAATAAATGGAAGTGTTGAATCTCAGGAGGCTAAGAGGGCAGAGGGGATCGATGGCGTGTGTCACAGCCATCAGCGCTGCAGGTTTGAAAGGCAGCACTGTACTTCCAAGCCTGATGATCTGCCATGCTTAACAAACGCCATTAATGACCCGCCATTGATCTGAGCTGATGGGGCCCAGTTGCTTTCCATTTCTTTCATTTGCCAATCGATAGCAGATGGATACGCCATCGGAGACGTTGGGGGATGAGAGGGAGAGATGGGAGGGAGGGGGGGGGGGGGGGGGGGGGGGGGGGGGGATAACGCCTTCTTTTGTTTTAAGGACAAGTTAAAACCGCTTCTCTGCTGTTTCTCCTTCACTTCGCCTCCTCCCTCATGTCATCCCTCATTTCATCCCTCGTAGGGACGACAGAAGACAAAAAGTTGGAAAGTTGGATGTGGGATTCTCTTATTGCAGTTCAGAGTTTGACATGCACTTTCTGGAATATATACCTGTATGATGTATATCTTCTTAAAATACTATACTATCTAGTATATAGTCTAGAAGTTTAGTATGTGTCTCAGAAACCAAGATGAAGTATAAAGTAAAGGTAAGCTAATGCAGAAAAAGAAGAAAAAAAACAGCAGCCTTCTTTGTGCCTCACTGTCAGTGTTTTTCAATAATAATTTCTCCATCTCCCAGGGAAAATTACCAGTAAATTTTCCTCTGTAATAGGCCTCATCAGCAGGCTGTGTTAGAGACGGTGAATAAAAGATGGAGAATGCAATCCATCCTCTTCTGCATCAGGGGCTCAGCAGGTGCTGCTCAACTACACCTGGCAGATCACTACAATGAAATGGATTTCACTTACCTGAATCAAATCACCATTAATAAACAATTTAGTTGGGGATCTGTGGCAATCAGGTATTTTTCTATTCTATTCTTATATTAAAAGCCCTAGTTTTGATGCTGTGGTTCCGAGTGGGTTTTTTCCACTCGGGTTATTAAGAATAACATAAGGAACAGACAACTAGACAGTTGTCAAAGAGGTGGCATGTCTTAACCTATTTACCTCATGATATCTCCCTCACAACCCCCCCCCCCCCCCCTTTGTCAACCTCCCTGCTCCCACCCAAACCTGCAACAAACAAGGAACCGACAAACTGTGGCAGGAACTAAGGAACTTAAATACATGGAACAGAGGTGAACAGACAGCTAAATAACACAGGTGACAAACATAACACTGACAACACAAAGGAAAAAACAGGTGAGTGGGATCCCTCCTCCCTCCCTCCATCCCTCCCTCCATCCATATCTCCCCTCTCCTCCATACCTCTGGGCTGCAGTCTGGAGCTGTGGAGCTCCCGTTTGTGAAGTGGTTCTGGGCCAGCAGGAAGGGAGAGTTGGCCATGTCCAACAGTGGATAGTTGACCAGCACCACCTTGCTGAAGTTAAACTTATAGGTGAACCGCTTGCCCTTGGTCTTGTGCAGGATGCGCTTGTTGTAGTAGTACCTGTTAGCGGAAGTCAAAGAGATGAGACGAGGAGCAGAATGAGGGGAGGAGGGAGGGGAGAACGAGAGAATGAAATGGGGACGAATGTTTAAAACAAGAGGAGGTAGAGGAGAAAAAGAGAAGATATTGATATAACGCTCAGGAATCAAGGAATTGTTGTTTCACCGCTTACGGCACACCAACACCAAACCAGCTGAAGTGCTTTAGGGTCCATAGTTATGCAGACCCCCCCCCCCCCCCCCCCCCCCACTGGTTCTTATTTACCCTCCTCATTCCACCAATCAATTCATGTCTGGCTGGCCTCCATTCAATACAGTGTAGTTAAATACGAGCAACAAGACCTCTTGTATCATGCTGCAAGGAGGCTTTAAGTAGGGACACTTAGGATTTAGACGCCGCGTTTTGAATGGCTGTGCATTAGTGAAAGTCTGTAATTATACTCATAAATAGGAGCTGTAATTATGAACCATCGAGAAAATAATTAACTAAAAGTTCCACTGACTTTCTTTTTTGAAAGCTCATTTTGCAGTCCTAGAACACACACGTAACTGTGAGGTTACATAAATATGGTGTGATTTAAAAAAGAAAACAAATATTGCATAAAAATATACAAATACCATTGTATATTTCTCCCAGAAGCATGTCTAAAACAGTAAAACAGAGAGCGCTTTAATTTTATGTTTACATCCATCGTCAACATACAGAAGACTCCACTACTCTGTTATTCCTCTGCTTCCGACAGGGAAGCAGCATTCATTCATTCTACTGCAGAACGTCAACGAGACGCGACGCCACGGTAGCGACCTCAGGTGTCTCCCGCTGGGCATGTCAAGCCGTCACTGTGCCAGTTTCCTGCGCCACCCACCGAGGGTGTCATTGTCTACAATCTGCCAGGATGCCAGCTTTCTCCATGGCAAGGGGGAGGAGGGGGGGGGGGGGGGGTGCATGGGAGCCATCTGGCTCAGGTGTGGAGCTCAGTGTTCAGGTAATCAGGTGAGGGGAAGCGGTGGGTGGGGGGATGTCAGGGTGGGGGTGTGGGTGGGGGGGATGTCAGGGTGGGGGTGTGGGTGGGGGTGGGGGGATGTCGGGGTGGGGCTGGGGGGGTGGTTGTTAGACGGTGTATGGGGATGCTGCTGCAAATTGAAAAACCTGGGAATCCGCTGTGGTGAGATAGAAGTTTCAGTGCAGCGCTGGAGAGCGTTTTTGTGTGTGTGTGTGTGTGTGTGTGTGTGTGTGTGTGCGTGCGTGCGTGTGTGTATGTGTAGTGTTTTGTGTGTGTGTGTGTGTGTGTGTGCGTGCGGCCCCCTGGGGGGCGGCCACCCCCGCTACAGCGCACCACCTCAGCATTTAAACGCAGGTAATCAGCATTTGATTCATTTCAGTTTTATCGGTGTGTATCAGGCCGTGCCTCCGCGGCGACACTCGGGCCGAGTGCGGCGATGTGTACGTGTTTTTGCTTTGCGTGGCAATTGTGCCGTGGCCCTTAATTGAGCAATTAAGCGAGGCTAATCAAGAAGGCTAATTACGGCCCCAGCCAATTCATAACAATTAGACCCGTACGACAGCCTCCATTAATGAGTGGCCAAGGGAAAGGAAGGGGGGGTTGATGGAGCAAGTCTGGGTGTTTTGCATAAGAGCCGTGGGTGGCGTGTGTAAATGGGGATGTGGTAATGTATAGTGCTTTGGGCAAGAAGTGCTTATTTAAGTATAGATCGTAGTAAATAGTATAGTCTTAAACAGGCAAGTTTTGAGTTTCAAGTTTTTTTTCCACCCCAAACTTAGAAACCAGAGATAGAGAGCAGAGATTCATACATTCCGAGAAGGTCCAAGCAATTTCACACGGGGGGCTTAATTTTGAAGCGTTATTGAATTTTGTATTTGGCGGCTCAATGGTTGGCTTTCATTGACGGCGTCCGCAGATAAGGAGAAATTGAAGGTATTGACAAGTGCCTGGGAAAGCCTTATCACACTCTCTCCATTTTCACCAGAGTGGGGAGGGACAGGCGTGCAGAGCTTCAAGTGTGTGTGACCAGTATGGATTAAACCCAACAGTAAATATTGCATTATCCTCTGTAAATACGGTACTTGTAAACCTCTTGATACGGCTCATATGTACAGAGTAAGAGCTGTTATTGACTGACATTTAGAGTGAGTGTGGTGTCTGGCTACACACATACGCGTGCGCACGGACACACACGCACGCACACACACACACACACACACACACACGTACACGCACACACACATACAGATACATACTAAATAATGAACCCCTACCTCAGCGCCCTGCTCAGCTTGTCATAGTTCATGTGAGGTTTGCATTTACGGATCCCCCACAGACGGGCCACCTCGTCGGGGTCCTTGATGACAAACTCGCCGTAGTCCCCCTGCCAGGCGATCACCCCCTGGTACTCCTCCTTCTGCAGCAGCTCCAGAATGAAGTGCCACAGCTGGATCTGCCTGGACCCGGGGCTCGACTCAGGCTTGTAGGCCCAGTCTGGGAAGGCGATGCCTGAGCACAGAGAGCAGGAAAGTGGCAGGATGAGTTCAGGGCCTGCTGAATCCTGTCGAGGGGGGTGGTGGTGGTGGTGGTGGGGGGGGGGGGGTGGATGTCTGGGTGAATGATGAGCGCTAGGGGTGAGGGATGATGTGTTTAATATCACACCGCGTGCCTAAAGCAACGTTAGTCTGCGCTAATGCCCTTTAGCTTCAACACATTGGTCAGGAGAACGATGACAGCTCTCAGGGACACAGCTGATTGATGCAGTGTGAGCCTACAAGGCCCGGCCCGCGCTTACACACACACACACACACACACACACACACACACACACACACACACACTAATATCTAATAGAATTAGGAAGCTCTTTCATTCGTCTGTAAGTAAGTCTAGCACCCGCTAACTTAATAGAAACAGCTTGAAAAAAATAGAAGTATCTCCAAGTGATATACTTATTCTGTCAATCATGTTACATGTGGGCCAAAGTTGCTCAAGACTGCTCAAGACTGTGACCTAAGCGCTACCGTTTGATTGAACTGTACTGGTATATAAAAATGTTTTAGAGTTGTCATACTTTTTGTCATACCTGGCGTCCAGAGGGTAGGCACAGGCGGAAGCAGCAGATCGCTCACGCAGTTACAGTCCATTCCTCCTCAACACCTGAAACACAGGAACCATACACAAACATGAACCACAAGTACACGCAAACCACTTGACTCGGAACACAGATGAACACAGAATACAGAATTAGGCTTATAGAATTAGGTTCCATAGAATTGGGTTACCTAGAATTACGTCCATATAATGGACTCTTTTCACAGGTCATCAGTAGCAGGGTAAAGTAACTTCCTGTTCCTGTCATTTTAACATTAGGTCGGTTTTATTTATGTCCGTCGCAGCACCAGCATAGTCAATATATTTACTTGACTAGTTGTGTCTATACTGGTCCACTGCCATACCTAAATGAAACGCACCCATCATTAATGTGATGTGCTACACCTTTGTTTTTCCTTCTGTGAAAAGGGACAATTAGGGTCCATAAAATTAAGTTCTGCAGAAATTGGGTTACATAGAATTAGGTCCATATAATCTGGACTTTCTGAAATCTCAGTGAGTTTAAGTCAGGTAAAGGAGAAAGTCATTTAAAAAATAAAAAGTGGTGATGAGCCAAAGATGGGTTCAAAATGATATGTTAAATCAATATTGAGTTATGACAAGGTTAGGGTTTGTGACTTTTTAATGGATGTGATCTTCTTCATCTGGTCACTGGAGGATGTGTATGATGTAACACGGTGGACACTCCTAGTGCAAATTCATGAAATATACAGGAATCAAATGGATTGATGAGTGCTATTAGAAAATATCTAACTGAAGTATAACTTAATATTTAACTTTTTTCTCTATATGTTGGAAAACAAATGTCAATCAAAAAATGTATGAAACATGTTAATCTATTGGAGTGTATTGTATATAAATAAAACAAATCTTATATATTAATTAAATGATAAGAAATGTCTGATTAGTTGATATTATACTATACTAACAAACCGTTTACATTTACCATTTACACCATCAAAGTTTGATAAGCCCAACCAACCACCTTGATTGAAAGCACCACATATCCCTAATAACTAATCCGAATCACAACAGACTTCCTCAACAAAGCCAACAGTTTATATTAAATCTTCCCCAACAACCTCCTCTCTCCCTCCCGACTTCGGGAAACCCATGAACAATATCCAGGTTGCCTCATTTGGAGACGTCTCTATCATAACAAGGTCTTGTACACGTAATGGCATAGAAAACATCGCGCCAACGGGAGCGGGGAGAGGAGATTTCTGGCGTTTCCATGACGAGCAGCAGGAGCACAAGGTGAAATCCTAGTTTGGATATTACAGTTTCATCAGCGTTGTTTTACAAAGCTGGGATGGAAGACATGCCCCAGTCCCGCTGCTGTTTCGTTGCTATCTTTAATGCTGGCCTCTCCATCGCTCCCATCGCTCTGCCTCTATTTAATTATGCTCTGTGAATTTTGGATTTTCCCTCCAGCATTGAAATGAAACGTGAATTATTGAGGTGTGTTTGTATAAATTATTATTGCTAACTCCGGGCAGTTCTCTATCCTTTTTTTTTTTTTTTTCTTCTTCTTCTTCTTCTTCTTCTTCTTCTTCTCTCTCTCTCTCTTTCTCTCTCTCTCTCTCTCTCTACCCTCCTCACTCACCCTCTCTCACGTTCTGTATCTGTGTGTGTGTGTGTGTGTGTCTCACTAACTCACACACTCTCACTCTCTTGCTCTCTCTCTCTCATTCGATTTTGCCCTCTCTCCCACTCTTTGTATAGTCTTTGGACTGTGGCCTTTTACACTCGCTCTCCTCCCTTTCCTCTTCATCTTTCGTGTTTTCAGGCAGCTCACTCAGTTTTTTTTTTTGCATGTACAACTTTGAATGCATCTTGTCTCACTCAAGGTTTTTTTTTCACATCATGTGGTTATTTCTTTATTCTTCATCCTTGGCTTACGGGTGCTGTACCTCAATATGCACATACTTTACCAAGTAACCAAAAGTATAATAATAAATAGAAAAAGTACAATTTCAGAAGAAATTGTGGTGTGCAGCTTGCTGAAAATAAAGTTTTTAGTACCAGTTATATTGGAAATGTACAGTAGAGTGATGTGAAGTAATGCTGTAGTTTTATGGTGGCTATTAGGGTGTTATATGTTGCTTTTTGGCTGTTTTGGACAGTTGCTAGGGTGTTCTTGTTGGTTTGCTGTGGTGTTCTGGGTAGTTGCTTGGATGTCCTAGGTGGTTGCTAGGACGTTCTGGGTGGTTTCTATGGTTTTCTGGTGGTTTTCTGTGGTGTTTTGGGTGGTTGCTAGGGTGTTCTGGGTTGTTGCTAGGGTATTCTGGGTGGTTGCTGGGTGGTTTCTAGGGTGTTCTAGATGGTTTCTATGGTGTTCTTGATGGTTGATAGGGTGTTCTAGGTCATTGCTCAGGTGATCTTGGTGGTTGCTAGGTTGTTCTAGATGGTTTCTATGGTGTTCTATCTAGATGGATGCTAGGATTGCTAGGTTGATGCTAGAGTGTTCTGTGGTGTTCTATGTGGGTTTCTATGGTGTTTTAGGTGGTTGTTAGGCTGTACTGGGTGGTTGCTAGGATGTTCTGGGTGGTTGCTAGGATGTTCTGGGTGGTTGCTAGGATGTTCTGGGTGGTTGCTAGGATGTTCTGGGTGGTTGAGAGGATGTTCTAGGTGGCTTCTATGGTGTTCTAGGTGGTTGCTATAATTATCTTGGAGGTGGTTTCTATGGTGTTCTAGGTGCAAGGGTATTATTGGTTTAAAATTGATTTACAAAGCATAAATAGTAAGTTTTGATTCATTGTATATACATTTAGATAATAAGGTAGTAAGATACGTTTGAAATATTGTTTTTTTATTAATTGTATTAATTATTGTAGTTTATTACACAGCTTTGTTGAATACTCGATTCTGATTGGTCTGTCTGTTATTTCTGAATAGCAGACCACTACTATAAATAACAGATGAAGTTGATGTTGAGTGGGGAAGTTTGTGAAGAACAGTAATTGTCTATAGTGAGATAATTGTGTTATTTCTTCAACAGCTGTTTAGTTCTAAACTGAGTTTTAGATTTCAATGTGAAAATTAAAAGTTACCTCTTGTATAAAGTATAAACACCATTGCTTAAATTGGGATCAGCAATCACTGCAAGGAGCTCAACATGTTGATGTATAATATGTCTATGAGGTCTACATATTGTGAGAGTAGTGACAGATTTTAGATTTTGATTTAGTTTAGTTTATATTTTATTTTTTGTACACTAACAATTCTAGAACACAGAGAAAAATCCCAGGTGTGTGTATGTGGGAGTTTAAGAGTTTAAAAGTGTACATACTTTTTTGAGTCATTCCATAAAAGTTTGGATAGTAAGGTAGTATATAAGGTTTCAATTATTGTTCTAGCATAAAGTATGAAGAAGGATAGATTGGGAATAATAATAATAATAATAATAATAATAATATAAAATATATATATATCATCGTGGTTGATAATAGGAGTTGTGTGCACACCTCATAAGTATGACAGATAATAGGAGTTGTGCAGCTAAAGCTGCACACCTAATAATAATACAAATAATAATAATAATAATAATACATTAAAAAATAAATAAATACACAAATAAAAATAAATTAATAATAATAATAGTAATAATAATAATAGTGATAATAATAATAATAATAATAATAATAATACTGTGAATAATAGATCATCACTCTGTCCCAGTGTGTTGACTTTAAGGAATTCAATTGGCTGAATCATATCCAATACCACATCGACTTCAGGCAAGGAAGTGGCCTTGGCACAATTATGACTTGCCCGACTTCAAAAAGTGAGACATTAAAGATAAGCTAACCCTTCTATCTCCAGGGCATTTGTGAAGATGTGCGTAGGTCTTCATCTGTAAGTTATTTACTGGGTTGTTTTGGTAGAAATCTATACCTTTTCCTTGCTCTCCTGGGTGTTGGGAGATGGTCTGTATCACTGACCATGCACCCTTGAACTACTGCATTCATGTCAGTCCTCTTCTGGAAATATGTATCTATTATATGTATGGATGCTCTCCGTGTTGCTTTTAGGCCTCCTACGCATCACTTAAAAATCTATACGTAGACGATCCCTCTTTCTCTAGAATATCTATACAGGTGAATCCTTCTATCTCTATCCTATCTATTCACACACACACACACACACACACACACACACACACGCACACATACACACCCGCACACACTTGTACAAATGCACACACACACACACACACACACACATACACACACACACACACACCTTGTTTTTGGCTTCACTTCCCCCTCCTGCTCTGTATGTTTTGCTTCAGCAGCACAGTAATTTTCCGTTTGATTTCGGAGGTAATGCATTTTTTACAAATCAAAGAGGAAGCCCCCCCCCACCACATACACATAGGTACCGATACACACACACACACACACACACACTCCTTCCTCATCCCTTTCCCTCCCTCCCACCCTCTCTCTCTCTCCTACCCTCCCTGATCTCCCTCTCTCGCCCCTCTCGGACCCCCAGGCCAGAGAGGAGATAAAGGAGCCCCCATCATTTCCTTGTTAGTTTTGATTTGGGCAGCAGAGGGCTTTCAAGTCCCCCTCATCACCCCCAGAAACATTATAACTAGCAGTCCAGGGAATACTGCTGGATCGTCATGCACGCACACACACACTCAGCTACTCACACACATTCGCACATACACACCACACATAAACACACACACACCACACACATACAAGCACATACACACTACAGCATGTACGCACACACACACACACACAGTCACAGTCTGTCAGAAACAGAGGGCACACAAATAGACTAATGGATTGCCCATGCAGTGTAAACACACCGAGATGTGTGGCATACACACACACACACAAACGCACACACACACACACACACAGGTATAGGAGACGCACACAATAGAGACATGGAACTGAGATACTTCCTGGATCAATATAGACACACTTATCTCACGGAGCTGAAAGACACAATACAGTTTGTTTACCAGAGATTAGGATGCGCCACGTAGATAATGAGCACACACATGCACAGGCATGTACTTACAAAAAAAAATACAAGGTGTGTGTGTAAAATTAGCTTGCATCGAGCGACTGCCAACACAATGGTCCACACAAAGGACCTACCATTCAACAAAAGACCTTGTCGTAAAACATTGTGTAAATAATGGAGTGGGTACAATTACAAATGTTAATTGTGCACAGTTTGAGCCAGTTTGTTGTGCACAGTAAACCACTGCTCATTCCAATGTGCATTGTGAGGACTCGATGCAAACAAGGGTGTTATCCTTCAATACATATTCTACAATGTCCTATCACCCAGGGGACCTCCACAAAGAAATCCAAACATTGGTTAGGGACCTCGATATGTAGTGTATGTGTATACTATACTACTGCCAACCTCTCTCTGTTGACTGATGGAGAGACATAGAAATTGAATTAGTCAACGTCAAAGGTGACTGTGTGGTTATTGACTGTCCCTGTCCCCAGTGAAGACAATGTAGAAATGTTTTCCAGTCAGTCGGGGATAAAGTCCACCACTTTTGGGTTGAATAATGGTTGAATGAGTTGTTAGGAGAAGTTAAGGTATTTACAGTTTAGTTGAGATTACAGCACGTGTTTTTGGCAACAATAGATGCCAACAACATCCCAAACAGTTTGCTGATTCCTTGTGTACTGAAATCATTTGAGTTGTTGCAAGTCTGTAATATCAATTTTGTGGATTTTGTCAAATTGTATCTATAGTTTTTTATTTGTGGTGCTGGAACAGCAGGACATGTCACACGTTTCTTATTATTATACATTTTTAATACAGTTTAAATAAAACTTTTCAATATTTTAGGTTCCCTTTTACAACTGGTACAGTTGTAAGTAGCACAACCCAAGGTAGTATAACTGTCATAGATAGTTAGTAGGGGACTAGCAGGAGTGACAGTGGCCCAGAGAAAAGATAAAGAAGCAGGGCTTGGTGACACTGTGCAGAGAGATTGATAGGAGTTGTGGAAATGGGACTGCCTGACATGCAGGCAACAGCATGTCTCCAGTGCTGTCTAAATACGGAAAGAGAGATGGGTCACAAAATGAAAGAAATATAGAAAATAACATGAGAAGCGTGAAGAGTCTGGCCTATCTGGCTTTCTCTTCTCCCCTTAGATGAAACAGACTCTGTTCATCTTTCTCATCTTCCTCTTTTTTTTGGTTGCCCCTGAAAAAGGGGCCATACTGAAACCCTGCTCTTTCTCGCTCTCTCTCTCGCGCTCTCTCTCTCTCTCTCTCTGCTCACTCGCCCCATCTCCCCCCTCCTCTCTGTTCCTCTCCCTGGTTAGCTCTGACACACTGGTCAGCCTCGGGGTGCAAGAACAGAGGGACTCTGCGATGGGTTTGTTAGGGTAGCGAGAGAGTGAGGGTGCAGGGGAAAAATGAGAAGATGGAGGAGTCAGTGGTGGTAGTGGTGGTGGTAGTGGTGATGGTGGTAGTGGTGGTAGTGGTGATGGTGGTGGTGGTGATGGTGGTGGTGGTGGTGGTGGTGGTGGTGGTGGTGGTGGTGGAGAAGGGGTTATGGTCAGGAGGAGGGAATACAGACCTTCCTCTCTGGTCCTTTGGTTGTATTTCTAACCTCATTAGTAAATGGTATTGTAATGTGATGGTGAATATTGGCACATGAGATTCATCAAACAGGGAGATTCTGGTTCTGCCGAGACATGGTCCAAGAGGGCAAGCTTGTTACTTATTTTGGTGACTTTGTCAAAGTCAAAAAACTATAGCAGGCTGGTATAAGATCATTATTTGGGCAAAAACTAGTAACTATTGTTAAATACTACCAACCTAACAACATTTGATGTCAGGCCTACAACAGGCAAATCTATGTATCACAGTCTTAATTTCATAGTTAAATGACACATAAAAATATAAAAAATAAATAATGTTTACACAAAACTAAAGTTTGATTACATCCACTTCATGCCAATCACCTATTTGGATACTGAATCACTGATTTTATTGGTTCTGAAAGACTCAAAGAGTCTTTCAGAGAGTACAATGTACAGACTATGACACTTTGTGAAACCTCACAGATAAACTTCCAATGTTGGGATTAGACCATTAGGCCTAAACCAAGATATTCCCTAGTGTCACGACACAATTTCATAAAACTAGTTCTTATGAATGCAAAAATATGACGTGGTATAAATATTTATATTTTGATGTATCAGTCAAATGCCAAACTGAGTCTACGACTGAGAAATTACAGAGGAGCACCGACAAGTTTATGAAGGGATGAGTGAGCATGTGGATGTGTGTATAACGGATAGGGAACACCGACATTAAGAAATAAGGAAAAGAAGGCGCAAAAAAAAAAAAAAAAGGGGGGAAGAAAAAAATATCAATCGATAGGGTTAAATTATTCATCGTCATTAATTATCGATCGCTCTCCGCTGCCGGCTCGTTCGCCTCGCGCCAGAGTTGAAAGGAGGGAAAGCGCGCTTTATTAAAACCGGCTCGAGCCTCATTGTTTCATGTCCCGCGGCAAAGAAAGAGCTCGAGCTCGGCTCTCCCCGCGCCGGTGTAACGTACACCCCCCCCCCCCCCCCCCCCCCCCCGCGCGCGCACACACAAAGATGCGCACGCACACACGCACACACACACACACGCACACACACACTTTGCCCCCCCTTTGCGTTCTCCGTCTCTCCCCGCTTGCGCTCGCGCTCTCTCTCCCGACGCGCGGGAGAGCTTTGGGGAGCCCGCTACGGTGTTCGCGGGGCGGCTGTGTCTCGCGCGGATCGATGAGGGATCAATGGCTCGCGCTGACTAATAGCCAGAGAGCGCCTTTGATCTCGCGGCTGAGAGATCAAAACCCTCCGCGCGCGAGAGAGAAGAGAGGGGGGGAGGGGAGGGGGGGGGGGGAGAAATGGGAAAAGAAAACTGCGCCGGCGAGCGGACCTTCACTCGTCTTGGACGCGCGCGTTCACCGTGACATTCACGCACACACGCACACACACACACACACACACACACACACACACACACACACACACACACACACACACACACACACACACACACACACACACACACACACACACGTACATACGCGCGCGCTCACAAACACGCACGCACGTTTGCAGGTGAATGTAGGCCTATCTTTTATATATATATATGTATATATAAAAGCCAGCAAACAAATGATCCCGGGATTTGTAAGTAGCCTACATCCGGTGTATGCAAATGAGGCGCCGGATATAAATAATCATTTAAAAAAGCACAGCCTGGTGTCCCTGATCCATCCTTCCACCTCGCACCTCCTCCTACCCACGGTATGTGTTGTTTCCAACTGTCGCCCGCAGGCTCGACGTCAATAGACGAATGCATTTTTTAAGATGTGTAGTAAAGTAGTAAAGACGACGATGACCAACTTTTTGGGGGTTTGAAAATAAAAAAGTACCTGGAATTGACCCATAAGGTCACCCCAATTCTAACGCAACGTTATTGTGGAGCCCGATGTGTAAATGTGAAAATCGTTGTGGGTGAAATGTAAAGGGTAGGCCATACTGCAATGGATGAAGCCTAATTGAAGCGATTATTCTGCTATTTTGTTTCCAAAGAATAGCACTATCGCCGTTTCACCTGGAGAGGAAATCCGACTTGTAAGAGACGCCTCGTTCCCTCCTCTCTGCATCCTCCCTCCTCTCTGCATCCTCCCTCCCTCCCATGGTCAGTGAGTTACTCTCTCTATCGCTCTCACTTCCCGAATTAACCACTCAAGAAGTCACCACCGACTCAATCAATAGCTCATACATAAACCCTGCTATAATCGCTCCCCTAGCCTGCCTGTCTGCCCCCCTCACTCCCTTACTCCCTTACTCCCTCCCTCTCTCTCTGACACTTGTCTTTTCTCTCGCCCTTCGTCAACTGTTCGTCCTTTTTGTCTTTCTCCTCTCCGCCCCCCCCCCCCCCCCCCCCCCCCCCCCCCCTCACCCGCCGTTTCATGTGATTCAACCTTCAGCTGATGGGTTTTCAGACAAGCACACAAGGACAACAGTCTTTTCATTTTTGGTTTTAATCGCGTTGCGACTGAATGAATAATATCTCTATAATCTTCAGACGACAAACGAGGTGCTGGCGCTGGTCGGCCCGCTGCTATCCGCAACTTTACCGGCGCGTCTCCATTCACGCATGCGCACTACATACGTGGCGACCAAAAATAACACGCTTAAAACCACTTATAAACATAAACTTTTTTTTAGGTTTTGACTTTATCATCTTTTGGGGAGAAGTTGTAACACTGTTGCACTATTATGCGAGTGTGTCGTCGACATCAGCCAGCGTTGCGTGAGCCGAGCAGAGAGAGATTATCTCATGTTTAACAGTTGAAATACACAACAGTTGTCTGGGGGCTTAAACAAATATGGCGTTAGTACCAAAGAAGGCGCGGAGACAAGGAAAGAAGAAAAATAACAGCATTTTTTTAAATTACAGGCCTACTACATACCCTCTCTCTCCTCTACACATCCCTCTCCCTCTCTCTCCCCCCTCCCCCCTCCCCTCTCCATCCCTCCTCTCTCCGAAGTCTTTGATTCGTCCGCGCGGTTTGATCTGCGAGAGAGCGAGTTTTGTAAACACATTTTTCGCGAGCATATAGCCATAGGCGAGGGGGGCGCGAGGCGCCGAGGAAGAAGGGCGGGAGACGGAGCGCGAGCACGCGGGGAACTGTGTGGAGAGAGAGGGAGGGGGGGGGGGAGAGAGAGAGAGAGAGAGAGAGAGAGAGAGAGAGAGAGAGAGAGAGAGAGAGAGAGAGAGAGAGAGGGAGGGAGGGGGGGAGGGGGGGGGGGGGAGAGAGAGAGAGAGAGAGAGAGGGAGGGGGGGGGGGAAAGAGAGAGAGAGACAGAGAGAGAGAGACACAGAGAGAGAGACAGAGAGACAGAGGGAGAGACAGAGAGACAGAGGGAGAGAGAGAGAGAGAGAGAGAGAGAGGGAGAGGGGCGAGAGAGAGAGAGGGAGAGGGGAGAGAGAGAGAGGGAGAGGGGAGAGAGAGAGAGAGGGACGTTTAATGAGCGCGCGGAGATGGAGAGATGTACTGACAGAAAGGCAAGGACTGCCTCCAAAACTACCACAACTAGACCTACTCTACTGAATGGAAACACACACACACACACACACACACACACACACACACACACACACACACACACACACACACACACACACACACACACACACACGCGCACACGCGCACACACCCAAACAAGATTATAGTTTTGCCAAAGTAAAACATCATAGAGGCTGACGAAATGTGAAGCAACAATAAGAGAAAAAACAACTTGTGCCTTTTCCTCGTCGCGGGTGACACAGCGTAGGCCTGCTCCCCAATACGACACTTCCTACAGTAAAGCCTCAGCATCCCAGGCACGCAGGGAATAGGGCGTGAAAACGGGCGTATAACGACACGAAACACAACGAAGCAGGGAAGAACTGCATCTCATTTAAAATCAACACATAACACGGGGGGGCAACAACAACAACAACACATAAAGGTGATTATGGGCGAACCAATAAAACGGGAGCACATACGGTAAACACAGTGATGTGTGTGTGTGTGTGTGTGTGTGTGTGTGTGTGTGTGTGTGTGTGTGTGTGTGTGTGTGTGTGTGTAGGCTAAACCTAATAAAAGCGCTGGTGCTCATTCCCCTTTTTTCACTTTGAACACCGTGTGTTTTTCGGCGCAGCATCTGGGCTCCGTAACTCGGTTTGGTTCGATTGGACGGGTAATGGCGCTAACCCGCCGCCTCCGCCGGCTCCGCGCCGCGGGACGCGCCGCGCGGAAGGGACGCGGCGGCGGCGGCGGCGGCGGCGGCGGAATCAGGCAGACGCGAGGAGAGGCACAGACAGACCGGCTCAGCCGGAAGGAGGGGAGGAGAGGGAGAACAACACAAGTGGCCAGACTGACCAGGAGGACACCCCCCCAACCCCCCCCCCCCCCGCAACAACAAACAACTACAACAACAACAACAACAACAACAACAATAAATATGTTTTTGTTGTTTTATTATTGTTATTATTATTATTATTATTATTATTATTATTATTATTATTATTATTATTATTATTATTATTATATTTATTTTTATTTTTTATTATTATTTGTATTATAATTAGGCCTAGGCCTATTAGCAGTATTATTATTATTATTATTATTATTATTATTATTATTATTATTATTATTGTTGTTGTTATCATTAGGCCCATTTCTTGTTCTGTGTTAGGCTCTACACATCCGTGACTAATGCCCTGAGTCGCTTTCCGGCTAGACCTATAGCCTAAATAACGTTTGTTTGCTTTCTGGAAAAGACGTCGAAATCCCCTGCGTCAATCGTTAAAATGATATTTTCATTTTCTCCTTCCCTACTTTTTTACTGCCTTTTAAAAAGGAGAATAGCTGCGAGCTGTAAAGTTGGCTGTCAGAATACTAAAATGTGTGTGTGTGCGCACACGCACAGAGTGTGCGCCACTCTCTCTCTCTCTCTCTCTCTCTCTCTCTCTCTCTCTCTCTCTCTCTCTCTCTCTCTCTCTCTCTTCTTCCTCTCAGTCTATCGAGGGAATTGTCCTCCACGTCCAGCAACACATAGTAAATACCCGCCGGCCCGCGGTATCGATTTCTAATTAGACGGCAGGATAATCGTTGGAGAGAGATGAAAAAACGGAGAGAGTGATAGCGAAACAAAGTAAAAAAAAAAAAAGATATAAACAAATTAGCCCTAAGATTAATTGAATGAATATGAGCATTAGGAAAAAACAACAGAGGTGATTGCAAATGTATGGACTCCTCGTGAAATAAATATCCATAATGTGGAGAAATGTCTGCAAAAAAAACAAAAAACTAAAAACCATATTTGCTGCGGGCCTATAGGCCAAAACCACACCGGCTTTTAAATGCGTAATGTTGTCGCGCAGTAATATTTAAAATTAGGCCTATCTCATCTTTAAAATAGGCAAATTCATCTAAATTATGATAAAGATAATAATTTTAATTATTTAAAAAATTGAATTATAGGGTTAGGCTTTTAACACGATTGCGGTGCTTTTTTTTTTTTTTTGCATGGATAGTATATTTACAATATTTCCATCAACATTATTTGTATCGGCTATGTTATTAGTAGACTGAGCATGGGGACATGAAGAGTTTTTAAAAAATTACAGGTTTGTCCAATTTTTATGGCTGCGCTATAGGCCCATGTAGGCCTACTGTACGACACCAACTTTGTGGTATAGTGCTTCAAACTATCAGTCATTACGCGAATTTTCTCTCTCGAAAGAAAGCCACTGCGGGATTATCCAAGTTCTCCCTTTTTTCACCCAAATTTCCATTTAGGCTTACCCCCTCCCCGTTGGTTCAGCCCGTCTGCTGACAGAGGGTGACAAGGGGTTAGTCTGGGAGCTCAGGTAGCTCGTTTACTTTAATTAACGTTTCATCATTCCCTGAGCGGGGCCGCATACGCCATCCTTCACAGCAAACTCTTTCATGCTGCTCCGTCTCTCATCCCTGTTCCACACACATTCATCATCCCTCTCTCCTCTCCCCCACACCTTCGGGCTCAACTCTCATCTTCTCTTTTTTCGCGTCCAACATGCCACTGCCATCTCGTTCGCCTTTTCCCTCTCTCTCCCATCCACTCAAATACAGTAATAATTCACCCCTCCTCCTCCTCCTCCTCCTCCTCCTCCTCCTCCTCCTCCTCCTCCTCCTCCTCCTCCTCCTCCTCCTCCTCCTCCTCCTCATCTTCCTTCTCCTCCTCCTCCTGCACCACCACCACCACCACCACCACCACCACCACCACCACCACCACCACCACGCGTCTTGTCTCCTCACACCTCTCTCTCTCTCTCTCTCTCTCTCCCTCCCTCCCTCCCTTCCTTCCTTCCTTCCTTCCTTCCTTCCTTCCTTCCTTCCTTCCTTCCTTCCTTCCTTCCTTCCTTCCTTCCTTCCTCTCTTGCTTCCTTCTTTCCTTCCTCCTTTTCTCGTTACCCTTTTCCAGGCTCACACCGCGCTCTCCCTCGCCCAACAGACACTGTTATAATGATGATGATTAAGTGCAGAATGACAAGCGGGGCCAAAGCAGTATCTGCTCTGCCCCCATATCTCAACCCACACCATTAATCTCCCGAGGGACGTCACGCTGCGGAGTCACGTATGGCCCAGCAGTCAATCCCCCCCCCCCCCCCACTCACCTTGTGTGATCTTTTCAAAGGGGTATAGAGACCATAGCCTGTAATGTTAAAAGTTGTTTGTAGAGCAGACTATTATCTTCAAAAGTCATCGGTCTCTTCCATTGAAGTGTAGGCCTCAGTATTAACCTACAAGTCAACGTGAGGTGTGACTCAAATTCACATGGACTAATTGTGAGTTTTCTTCATTTTTAAAAGATCATATGTAGGCCTAGTAGAAAAAAATAATGACAGAACCACAGACAAACGAGTGATTGATATTTCACAAAGAGCGAGATAATGACAATGTTATCAGTCTCTCACAGTTTGTTGTTCATTGCCTTTAATGGTAGCAGCCGCCGCAGGATCGTCCATGTGATATTTTCCGTTTGTTTGAAGTTCCCACTATGAGCTCATTAACTCTCTGCCGCCGCTGCCGCACACTCAGTCACGGAAACGGCGGGGAGCGACTCCCAGCAAAACCACCTCGCAGGTGGACATGTCCCTGCAGGTGGACATGTCCCTGCAGGTGGACATGTCCCCTTTTATAATGACAAATAGTCTCAGGATATAACACAACATGCGTTAAGTTTCAAGAAAAAGCAATCACATTTTGAAATGAACAGATGCTGCAGCGCAATCACACACGTTTTAAGCAAACATTT
>JAOPHQ010006710.1:0-25000 GCA_030340625.1 Merluccius polli
CCTTACAATTTATGACCTCATGTGGAGCCCGGCTGCAGGTAGACCCTGCAAAGCCCGCAGTCGGCGTGCATGAGTGTGCATGTGAATACATATGTGTGTGTGTGTGTGTGTGTGCATGCGTGTGTCTGTGTATGTGCGTGTGTTCGTGCATGTGTGTGTGTTGTGTGTGTGTGTGTGTGTGTATTTACCGAGTGCTTGTGTACTTTGGTTTCTTTGTTTGACAGAGCAAGAGTTACAGAAAGAAAGAGAAAGAGAGAGAGTGAGAGAGAGAGGCAGCAACCCACAAAGACAGGTGGACAGACAGAAGGACAGGCGGGTGGATAGACAGAGTTGGATCGACATTGGTTGCTTTTGGTGCCGTGTCATTATTGGGTGACTGTAAAGTGTGTGTGATATCACAGATGCCATAGCAATATAGCACGACATGTGAAGCCTTCTAGGAATAGATAAAGGCGTGCTGTGGCCCACATACTGGCTATATAAATACAAGGGATGAAATATCGTCTATATTTTCTCAAGAGTGAAAGAGAAAGAAGAAAAATACATTGATCTGAACTGAAACACAAAGACAAATAATTACACATCATGTGTCAGCTGGTTATTAATGTGGAAACATGGCCAGGATTAAAACAATATATATTTTATGGTGAAAGTTCTTGCTTTCAAACTGATTAAATCAGGATTGACACCAACACGTACAATAAACCGTAGACTCTATGAAAAGGAAACACATACTTCGGCAAAACTGTAGCTGTAAACTGTAAACTGTGAGTGTACCGATATGCTAATGGGAAAAAACAAGCACATAAAAATACAACATTTGTTCTCTTATTGTGTTTATCAAGCCTTAAGCCATGACAATATGGGAGAGTTATTAAGAAAGTTGTGCTCTGGTTGGGGCCATGTAAGGAAAGCAGTTATTTCTTAACAGTTTGTTGACGAAAATAAAATAAAATAAAAATAAAGTGCATCCTGAGATGCATCGCGATGCGGGCGATTCTGCATCTGAGTCATTTCATCGCTCTACTCACTGTTTGTTTGCCGGCACATTTCCAGTTTTCAGTATTGCCTCGTTAAAGGACTATCATTAGATCCGTCGTCTTACCTGTACATTGCTATTGTTATATTCATTATACATATCAAGCCAGTGAAGTCACTCAGAGTAATAATCAATGGTCCAGTCAAACTTTCATTCATTCGCTTACTGGAATTCGCCTGTGTTAAAGGTCAAGTCTGCATTGTTTAAGCCTGGTTGGTTTCATTGTTCAGAAAAATAGTGAGGGTTTGTGGTTAGGTCACAGTTGACTCAGGTCAGGAGTCAGGGTAGTTATGCTAGTGTTTATAATGTGTTATATTTTGTCTGTCATTGTTCGTGTTTTTGTCAGTGCTGCAGCATTTTTAAATAAAAATCACCGAAGCGCAACTTCAACGCCTGGCTTGAACCTCAGTTGGAAAACAAGACCACATGTCCCTCCGACATTTGGTCAGATTCATCTGACTGCTTGTATGAACTGATTGAAACATAGACATGTGCAGTAATACAGAAAATTGAGGATGCGATATATTGAGATGCAGGTAAATCGTAATTGAATCGTGAGGCCAGTGAAAATGCACACCTCTATTAAGGATGTTAATGGTGGGGTGGGAGGAAGGGGCTGCAATCTTTTCTTTCGTAACAATTATAACCAGAGATGCAAATCCATAGACGTGTGCAAGCGTACAAATGTGTGTGTGTGTGTGTGTGTGTGTGTATGTGTGTAAGTGTGTGTGTGTTTGCAGGTACAGACATCTGAGCCCATAGTGAGCAACAGTGGGCAGTAAAGGCACTGGTCGGTGTGGAATGGGAGGGGCGGCTAGGTGGGAGTGGGGTCGGGTGGGGGGGGGGGGTGCAAAAACAATTAAAACCATCCACAGGGACCCCGAGCAGGAGAATATGAACAGAAAAATAAAGGTGACATTTCTGAGAGAGAGAGAGAGAGAGAGAGAGAGAGAGAGAGAGAGAGAGAGAGAGAGAGACATAGTATTGCATGGGGGGATTTAATAGGTCCCTGAGACACGAAGGGTGTGAGATGAGCTGATGAAACCAGAGGATAGAGGGGGTAGGCGGAGGAGGGATGGGAGAGAGAGAGAGAGAGAGAGAGAGAGAGAGAGAGAGAGAGAGAGAGATTGTGTGTCAAAATGTGGATGTTTGGAGATTGGGCTTCCAACCCAGCCAAATGATTAAAATGTTCCCTCTGACATTCATATTCCCTATCTGGATGCCTGCCTGTGAAACGGCGGGCTGTGCTACATATGAATTTGTGGAAAAAAAACATATGGAATTTGATCTGCAAAAGGTATATGGTGGGGGGGACTTCATTTGTGTTTTCCGACACAAGTAAATATGTCGCGATGACATCAAAATGATGGATGACTATTTTATTAATTGTATAAATGTGATGTGTTTTTAATATGTTCAATGTATTCCCTATTCATAAGCAGAGCTAATCCTCTTTCATAATATTTGAGAAACAAATTAATAATATGTATGAACTTGGTATTTGTTATTTGATTCAATAATAATTTTAGGCTGTGAAAAATGTCACTGTGTTGCGGTTTGTGATTATTGTTCTCAGGCGCTCGAATAGTCATCATTTGTGAGCAGACGTACGGTTGCTTGGAAAATTATATTTTGTGCAAAACTATGAAAAAAAATGTGTTAGACACAACCTGACCTTTACTGAGTAAATAAAACACCTGTTTATTATGTAGAAATATTAGTTATTTCATTTTGATCCCATCTGATCTCCGGCAGTATGATGTTTTATAATCCCCAAAAATTACTATTTGAGGCACACCTATGACTGCACATGCTTTCTCACACACACACAAACACACACACGTGCACGCGCACACACACACACACACACACACACAAGCATTCAGTACATGCCTCCATGCACAGGTGCAGACGTGCACAGGGACACACATAAACGCACAACAAAAGAAATGTGGGATAGGGGGCTTGGGGGGTGGGGGGGGGTGTGGGGTTGGGGGGGGACCTCAGACATCACAATCTCCCGAGTGTGAGTCGCCACATCCTTTCCAACGTTGTAGAGATGGGGGTTGTCATGGTTACGGGGGAGGGGTGCGGAAAAAAAATCAGTCCTCGGCCCACCCTAGCCTCCATTCCCCCCCCCCCCCACCCGACACATACAATCCTCCCATCCCCATCTCACCCTTTTCCACAACACCCCCCTTCTTCCCTACTCCTCACTCCCCTCACCCCACCCATTTCATTTTTTTCCTCCTGCCTTCAGCGGTCTGGCCACTGCTGATGTCACCGGTGACACTATGAATTTAACATACAGGTCAAAAGATGGATATCTAGGGTGGGGCGAGCTGCATAGCCATAGAACTGGAGAGAGAGAGAGAGAGAGAAAGAGAGAGAGAGAGAGAGAGAGAGAGAGAGAGAGAGAGAGAGAGAGAGAGAGAGAGAGAGAGAGAGAGAGAGAGAGAGAGAGAGATGGTGGTGGTGGAAAGTAGCGCCACCCAAGGGACTGGATGACAGACAGAAAGACAGACGGAGCCACTGCCCAAAAAATATTAAAAAATTCAAAGAAAAAACTAGCAATGGTAGCTAGATTTTTTTTTTTACATTTTTGGTTAAATTTTGTCTGAAGGAGACTGAATGTTGTGGATGAGGTGAGGTGTGAGGTGGGCCACTTTCCTCAGGTGATGGCTCAGACAGACTGAGAGGGAGAATCAAAGAGGGAGATAGAAGGGGCCCTGAAACCAAATATGTACGGGGGGACAAATAATAATAATAAAAATAAAAGAAAATGCGCGAGAAAGGTTTTTTTCTTGTTTTTTTTCCGGGTATCAGCGTTGCCGCTGTTATCTTCCTATGTTTTGTTTTGTCTGTTCCTCCAGCTGTAGATATTTATAGCATGTCATGTTATGTCCATGACCATGGCATTAAAAAAAAACAAAAAACACTAAGAACTAAGAGGGGATTAGAAAACACTTGGTTATCATAAGTATCTTAATTTCTGATGCGATTTTTAAGCTATCAACATAATTATTATTTTCATTTTTGTCCCCCCCCCCCCCCCCCCCCCCCCGCCATCCCCTTCCTCTCTTCTATAAACTTGTTTTTTAATGAAGACCCTTTTCAATAGACAAATGGATATGCATTAAGGCAGATGATGGGGTGCTTTCAAGTATAAACCTCTAATCTACTCTAAGTGCTTCCATTATGGCACATTTCTTACCAGCCATCCACAAAAAAATAATCTTTTTTTATTTTTTTACTTGAACACCGGTCTTTGAGTTGGATATTTTGCATGGGTTTTTTGTGTCACTGCTAAATGATTATTCTTGTGTTATTTCTATGAGAAAGACACTAGGGTATTTAATTTCATGCAGACATACACGTTTTGCATTATTATTGAAGTGAATGTGTTATGGTTGCAACTAATTTGTATATATTTTAAACAATTATTACAATATTTTTTGGTAAAATGTTCTGGTAGTTCCAGTAATTGTTTTCAGTGTGCTGAATATTCAATATAGCCTATATACATTTGAAAAAAAATAATTCACGGCCAACATACTGTTTTTATCAATTTACATAAATGTATTTAAATGCATTTACATTACAATTAATATCTGAATTAAAACAGAATCACACTGACCATATGAGGAAATTATGAATTGAAACAATTTGAGACATGGGGCACAATGATATAATCTTCACCATGTCCACTTTTACAGAGAATGACATAAAAAAAAAAAACGAAAGTATGAATCAGCCCTCTGCTTCTCGACAGGTTTTTTAATATAATTGGTGTTTGATAACTCTGATTGGCTATTGATCTGCCTTAGGTTCTGACCCCCATCACACTATAAATCCGGGCCCCCGGTGGCCTGGGGACCACTGCATCATCCAGTCTAAAATATTCACCCCTCAGCTTGAGAGGAATCGCCACTTATTCTCTCCCCCATTCGCACCTTCGCTTTCTTCACCCTATTTTATATTTTTTTATGACGGCAGCCCCCTCATCTTTCCTCTTATGTGTTACCCTTTAGTGACCTTTCGGAAGGACCCGACGTGTCTGGTTTATATATGGGGCTGTCCTACAAGTGCCTGCTCCCAACACACCCCCGCCGAGACCCTCACCTCCCAACCCCAAGCCCCAACCCCCATGACCCCCTCCTGCTGTACCTCATTCATTTACCAACCCCCCCCCCCCCCCCCCCCCCCCCAACACACACACACACTTTGCGGTTATCCAGCCGAGGGCCTCTAAATCTTACTTCTTTTTTTTTTTATTGTGTGCCTTGCACAAAGGCCCCGTCTGATCTCGCACGTCTCCTTGATGTGCCTTTAGACCGTGCCGGTGGGCCTCTGTAGTGTGGCACGCCGGGCCAAATGTTACCACCAAATCCGATGAAGCGGCGGTCTCCTCCCGCGACGACGACGGCGGCGATCCCATAGACGTACGTGTGTGCATGTGATCCGATGACACGAAGGACACAAATACCCGGATCTGGGGTTTTTGAGCATTGTGCTTTGCGTTTCGCTTGGTGGTCTTTTCTCAGTCGTGGTCAACGGCCGCATTGCACGTAAGGTGGCTGTGGATACCGACTGGCAGAGATGCAGTGGGAGAGGGAGTACAGGAGGGGGAGTGGGGAGGGAGGGAGGGAGCAATGGAGGGAGGGAGAGAATGAGAGAAACAAAAGAGGGCACATGGGAGTTGACCCTCTTGATCTTTGATGATGTGAACCTTTCCCTTGGCTTTGGACCCGGCTCCCTCTCTCTCTCTCTCTCTCTCTCTCTCTCTCTCCGTCTCTGCCCCTTTACCACCAACACTCTCTCTCTTTTTCTCTCTTAACCTCTCTCTCTGACGTTGCCTCTCTTCTTCTAACTCTCTCCGTCTCTCTCCGTCTCTCTCTCTCTCTCTCTCTCTTGCTCTCTCTCTCTCCCTCTCTCCGTCTCTGCCCCTTTACCTTCCACTTCACTGCCAACAAAAGTGGGATTAACCACAGCAAGAGAGAGAGAGAAAGAGAGAGAGAAACTGGTCTTTAATCCAAAGAGCCTTGCGTGTTTCTGGGCAAGTTAAGTAAAGACACAGGATTGTTTTTTGTTGTGTTTTTTTTTTTGGGGGGGGGGGGGGGGCATCCTGACAAAATAGACTTATTGAGTTGCTGGTAATTGTTTGACCAAAGAGTTGGGACAAACAATGAGGTCATTACAAATGGAGATTGGCCTGGCCGGCACTAAACACTAGCTCCGCTGGCAGAGTGTGAGTGGAAAATGGTGGCCAACCTCTTTTTTTCTTTTCTTTTCTTCTTGTGTGTGTGTGTGTGTATGTGTGCTATGAACAAATCTAAAGGGTTATTAGTATTTTTTTGTTGTGTTGGGCCCTCGTTTAATGGTGCCTGGATGTTGGATGTGAGAGTCAAGCTGGGGGTGGGGTGGGGTTGGATGGGGTGGGTGGGTGTCGGTGGGTGTCAGCCGCCCGGGTGCTTGCTTCAAAGCCCCCCGCTCAGTCTTTCATGGCTTGTCAAGAGATGACAATACAGAGACGAATAGCAGGGAATCTATGGTGATAGTGCGGCCGCTTCGGCACCACTCACTCTCCGTCTGATGATAATATCCACCTTTACTGTGTGCCTCATGCGTGTGTATGTCGGTGTCTCGTATTCAATTAGATTTGTGTGTGTATGTGTTTGTTTTTTATTCATATATTCATTAAATTAGGATTTTAGAAATATTCAATCTTAACTAAATTAATCAGATGAAGAATTAATTGCATAATCCACATGTGGCATTTGTATACATACATGTGTATTTAAATGAATATGCTGTAAATATATGTTGTAAATATATTATATATATGCATTATGTATCCATAAATCCATCAACATACATTTGTATATTGATTGAAAAATGTGTAAATATGACACCAATATTTCTAGCCATGAGTAAGTGTGCCTCTTCATAATTTACCTTAAATATTATCTATATAATAAATAATAATAACAATACCAGCAATATCAATTGAGTCTTTTTCAGTTACATGTTAATATATAATGTGTGTGTGTGTGTGTCTATGTTTCTGTGTCTGTGTATTTACATAAATAGAATATTTGACATCACCCAGTTTATTTTGTATGCGATGACAAAATTATTATATATTATTATATATTTTCTCAATGTTAAAAAATCAATAATTTACATTATCTGATCATGTAAAATGACATGATAGCATATATAATCCATGATTTGTTGATTTATAATGACCTAATCTATAAATCACAATACATAGCATGGCATCATTTTTGCAAAACTGACGAAAACACTGTACGGTATCGTTAACAGCAAACAGCGTGTGGCTAGGATAATATTTTCTAATATTTTATCATCGATATGGCGCCGCTCGCACGCTCCTTTGGTCCGTCCACATCTGAAATTCCCACCGCGCTTCGCGATGAGATCCCAGGGAGACAAGGACACACACACACACACACACACACACACCTCCTCCTGTCAACATGGACACCTCTGTTACACCCAAGCCTTTTAAAGCAATGATATTTCATTCATGAATCACACACATACACACACACACACACACAAATACACACACAGCATCCACCATTTACATATGCGTGTCCCCAATGTTTAGCAGGCAGATTATCCACAGAGAGCCCCTCAGTACTGTAGTGCTATGTAATTATTTATGGTGGTGGAGATATCGCTCCGGTGCGACACACACATACACACACACACACACACACACACACAGACGCGCACACACACACACACACGCACGCACGCACGCACACACGCACACACACACACACATGTGCGCGCGCGGGTGCGTCTGAGCGACGGCCCAGTTGTCGGTTGTTGTGGTGTCGGTTGGTTGGGTCTCTGAACCCGGCGGCGTGTGCTGGGGTACGTGAAGGAAGGTTGTGGTGGGGAGGTTGGGGGGGGGGGGGGGGGGTGATGGGGGATGATGGCCCCTGCGGTGCCCCCCGCTCCCCACAAAAAAACACACACACACGCACACACACACATTCCTGACGTAGGAGAACGTTTGCCGATTCACACGCACAGGAGATGGCGGCCAGTGTGTCAGTGTGTGTGTGTGTGTGTATGTAGTGAGGTATGGTGTGGGGGGCGGGGGGGGGGGGGGGGGGTAAGATGGTTGGGTGGTTTTTAGAGGTGGGGGTGGAGGTGGTGGAGGAGGAGTGGGGGGGGGTGGTGTGGGCGGTCGAAAGGAGGAGAAGATGGGAGAAACGTTGGGGACCTCATTTGATGCAGTTAATGTGCAGATTTATGTAGAGGGACAGTGGTCAACATTCATAAGATCTTCCCCACACTGTTGACTCCCTCGCGCACATCCATCCCCCCCCCCCCCCCCCCCATTTATTTTTCTGTTTCACCCCCCCCCCCCCAGCAACCCCCGCCCACCCCCCCGCACACTCACACACAAAGACCCTGTAGCCTTTCTTCTTTCTTCTCCTCTCCCTTTCCGTCACTCGCCATCATTCCTTCCCATCTCTCCCTTTTCTTCCGCCTCTGTTTCTCTTTCTCTCTCTCTCTCTCTCTCTCTCTCTCTCTCTCTCTCTCTCTCTCTCTCTATCCCTCTCCCCTCCCCATATCGCATGTGGATGCTCTGATTGTTCTGGACTGCAGGAATCAGGCCAATAGGAGGCATAGGTAGACCGTGGAAACACACAGACCGCAGGAAGGAGAGCGAGTGAGGTTCAACCAGCAAGGGAGAGAGAGAGAGAGAGAGAGAGAGAGAGATGCACCGTTTTTCAATGAGAATCTTTTGTTGGGTGTTTATTAAAATAAAAATACAAAGCTTGGAATTATGTTGCTGTAATACTAATAATAGTAATCATCATCTTCATCGTGATCATCGGAATCATGTAAATAAAA
Organism: Merluccius polli; assembly: GCA_030340625.1. NCBI lineage: Eukaryota > Metazoa > Chordata > Actinopteri > Gadiformes > Merlucciidae > Merluccius > Merluccius polli. Next base: position 8,939 of record JAOPHQ010006710.1, read on the forward strand.
TGCAAAATAAATGCAAAGCGATTTCCATAATCCACATTGCATTACATCTTTGAAGCATGCAAAAATGTTGTTTTGTATTATTGGCATTGTATAGCCTAAGTGTAATAAAATATAGTGTAATACTATATATTTTAAATGATTCAGAACAAGGTTTAGTGAGCTTTTGTCGAAGACTACATAATATAATCTCGAATCTCGTTGATGTACCTTTTAAAATGTTATACACACATTGTAAGCCCAGTACTGCAATATACTTTTATACTACACAGTAATTCAAAGTATAATTTTTGGATCTTTTTATAATTTTCATTTTCATTGTATTTTTCTGTTTCACAAACAAATTCGAAAAACTCAAATAACTTTGTGAGCGCCTTACTTTTCCATCAGGTGCTTCGAGCTGACAAACACTGTACAGAAAGTTCACTTTCTGATCCTCTCCAAGGCAATATCTCTGTGTGCGTGTGTATGTCTGCTGTGTTGTGTGTTTGCTGCTTTTCCCTATTGTTAATGTGGCCTGTGTTTGTTGTTGTCTGTATCTCTTAAGCTATAAGACACGTAGTGCAATTCACAGAGACATTTTCAAATACAAGTTCCCTGTCTTTTGCCCATTAGTCACTTAATGTGTTGGTTTCATTTGGTGCGACCGCTGGCTGTGTAGGTAAATAAGCTGTCAAAAGGTCATGCGGTTCTTTAATTCTTCTTCATTCTCTGTGATAACGCAGCACAGCGCCCGTGCATTGCTTCATTCACTGATTGAATCAATTTCCAAATTAAATTATCCACACCTTGCCTGTGTGACACTGACACAAACCACACATACAGGGACACACACACACACACACACGCACGCACACACAATCACGCACACACACACACACAAACATGCACACACACAGCTGTCATCTTTTCTTCACTTACTTTCTCACATTTTTCACTCCATGTCACTCTCTTTCCCTCTCTCTCTCTCTCTCTCTCTCTCTCTCTCTGCCTCTCTGCCACTCAGTCTCTCGGCCCAGTCTGAGCTTACCAGTCTACTGAGTTCCTTACTAATCCCCCCCCCCCCCCCCCCCCCCTCCATCATTACAGAGCCCCTTCACTCTTCCTGGGACTTTCTCACCCCTTACTGAGCCCCTCCACTCTGTAGACCCCCCCCCCCCCCCCCCCACCACCACCCCCCAAACCCCCAATCCCCCTGTCTCTCACCTCTCTCTCCTGTCTCTCGCCTATGTCTTTCTCAAAATGTGTGCATACCGACGTACAGTGAAGTCTTTGACTGATAATCTCGCTATAGAATATAGGTAAAATAATATAACTCTGAATATAAAACCTCACCCTATAATGCCACAATTTCACGATATCCGAAGGAGAGTTTTACTTTGATGCGATCATTTGCCGGTGTATATACTGTATATTATTTTCCATTTATGTATTTATGTACTTTCACTGCTACATATATTCGCATAAGCTATCATTTCGGGAAGAAACATTCGTTCCCTAGCAGTTGGTGTTCTTACCTGCAGAGGCTGATGGTCTGCAGTGGGTTTTATTTTTTTGTTATGTTATTTTTTTATTTTTTCCTCTCCCTTGTCTGAAAGCCTAAAGCTGCAGCTTTCACAAGTCAACCTGCTGGTGTTATATCAGGGTGCCTGCACCCTCGGGCAAGGCAGGAGGAAAAAAAATGAATGTATGTCTTTGTCTATGTGTCTGTGTAGCTGTGCATGGGTATCCATTTTTGTGCATGTGTGTGTGTGTGTGTGTGTGTGTGTGTGTCTGTGGTATGTAGCATTGTAACAGAGTTGGCATGGATACTAAAAAAAAGGAGCCATCCACACCCTTGATTTCAGACCTTAATGCTGATGATTTCTCTGATGCCAGACTCATCATTCTCAATCACAAACCCAACAACCTCAAACCCTCACTTCCCCCTACTCCTTCTGTCGCTTCTCCATTTTTGATTTTAGCAAAAGCGCCTTTATTGGACTGTGTTGTGGCTGTTTTATGTCACAGGGCTGTTGACCGCAGTAAATCAAAAGATAATCCAAGCAACAGTCCCATATATAAAAAAACATCACAGTGCATTTGTGCGCGTGAGTGAGTGTGAAGGGTGGGTAACCTCCATTTGAATGTGAAGTAAATATGAAGTAAATATGTTTAAAAAGTGGGACAGCCTTTGTTTTCATTTTAGGAAGAACAGGCCGGTAGATATATGTAAGCCGCTTTTAACATAAATATATTGATTCCACATGAGCACAGCTTTGCCTGATTTTAATGCCAGCACGCAAGTAAAGGAAACCTGAGCACATCCATTTACTGTTGTTTTGGTTTGTTTGTACATATTGTTGAACAGAATAAGCACATGTAAATAGACAAACTCGAACTTAAACTCGTCAGATCCTTTGGCTTCTCCCGGTTTCATTTTTTTTCTCTTTATTTTCCACGCATTTCGACGCAATATTTAGCTCTATTCATAGCGAAAGGGGACTTTAAGTAGTCATTATGGAGTAATGATTTTAAAGTTGACAAAAAGTTGTCTTTCATTCTAGTTAGGGGGAAAAGATGGCGTGATTGACAGAGAGACAGTCGAGGGGTGATCCAAAGATAGCTGGCGAGGGCAGCTACAGCGAGAGACTGAGCGAGTTTTCCGCGTGCTAATTAAAAGAGAAGCAGCTGTCTTTCTCTCTGTTTCCTTTATTCCCTTGTTCCTGAGAGTATTAATGTTTTATTCAGGAGAAACATAACTACGGATGAAATTAATAAAATCAGGCCCCTGCCTTTCTCCCTTGCCTATCTCTTGGGCGGAGGGTGGGTGGGAGGGAGGGTGCGGTGGGTGGGAGGGGTGGGATGTGGAAAATTCAAACGTTCATTTCCCCCGGCTTTGAGAATGGAAACTCAAAGTGCTTCGCGTTCTGTATAGTTTTCATTTTCTTCATTTTCTGCATATTAAGTCCCCTTTTCTCTTTTGTTTCAAAGTGCATCGCCCCGGAAAATAAAGATCAATTTTTCAATGTGGGAAGCTTTGGAAATTTCGAGCTGTGTTTTATATGCTTGCATAGCAATTAGCAGTAATGTTACTGCGTTATTCTGTTATGTGTTTACCTCTACAGAATTGTGTCATACAAACGAGAGAATCATTAAGGTTTCAGCCCTTGTTGGTCGCGTGTGAAAGAGGTGTACAAATATAATACATGTAGCCTATTACAGTTTCCTGTGTGTGTGTTTGTGTGTGTGTGTGTGTGTCCTTGCTTGTAATCTCCTGTGTTTAGGTAGCTGCAGTCACGGTGTACATGTTGTTATTTTGTCCTTGTGCTTCATTTTGTGTGTGTGTGTGTGTGTGTGTGTGTGTTCAACTTCGGTCTACGTCCGGGCCTGGGGAGTATTTGCCTGTCTGATAACCTCATGTGAGTCTAAGAAGGGAAGCCATGCGTGACTAGCGTGCACTCCGGAGTTGAACTAATTGTGTCATTTTTAACACGAATCTGAGCTCCCCCACATTTTGCTCCTCCTCCTCCTCCTCCTCCTCCTCCTCCTCCTCCTCCTCCTCCTCCTCCTCCTCCTCCTCCTCCTCCACCACCACCACCACCCTCCCCATCAACAACAACACCCCCCCCCCCCCCTCCATCCCATCCCATCCTTCTCCCTTGAGCCACACAATGAATGCTAAGTGTTGTAGGCCCCAGTGTCCGCCCTGCATGGAGAGAGATTTGCAATGCATCAAGCAGGCATATCATGTTTTATTTTCAGTGTTGCTATCTGGAGTCTTTCCGTGCTCATTTTCATCAGCGGGTATTTGTGCCGTTACATATGTATGTGGCGGCGTTTGAGGCTTTTTTTTTCTTGTCCGTACGCGTGTTTGTGTGTGAGTGCCACTTTTGCGACACGTGCGTGAGTGCATGTGTTTGTATGTGTCTGTACGCGTGTGTTGATGCCAGTTGTGTTTGTTTGTGTGTGTGTGTGTGTGTTTGTTTGTTTGTTTGTTTGTTTGTTTGTTTGTTTGTTTTAGTGCATGCATGCGCGCGTGGGAAGCTACAACAAAGGTATCAAACGTGTATACTTTCCACACGGACCCTATAGGACAGTATAAGGACTTCGATTGTCCTTTAAATAACCACAATCCAATTAGAAAATAAAGAAAAATAACATTTCTTCCTTTGTTTCTCTCTCTCTCTGTTCTTTTCGTTTGACTCCAAAGGCCCTTGGCCAATTGTCCTAATAACTACAACGACTAAACTCCCGGCTTTAAAACTTAAATGCGGACGAGGGACTCACACACACGCCGCAATATAATTGAGTGTTTGAAGACATCGCTCCTCACCACAGGGGCAAGCAGGCGGTGGTGTTCTGTGTAGCCGGCGTCCCTTCGGTCCTGTGATCCCCCCCTCAGATACAGTGAGAGAGATAAAGAGAGAGAGAGAGAGAGAGAGACCTCCTAATGGACTTTCTGCTCAAAGGCTAATGAGACGAGTTGTGTCATTAGGAGAGAGAGAGAGAGAGAGAGAGAGAGAGAGAGAGAGAGAGAGAGAGAGAGAGAGAGAGAGAGAGACAAAGAGAGAGAGAAAGAGAGAGAGAGAGAGAGAGAGAGCACACTGGTATATCAGGAGGTTAAGGCTGAGGAAAGGGCAAGAGGGATAGGGGACTGGATTGTTAAGAAATATAGGAAAGATGCACGCACACACACGCGTGCATGCACACACACACTCACACTCACACACACAAACACACACATACACAAACAAACCACGGATACAGGGATATACAATCCGATCCCTTATTGTTCTGTAGCCACATTGTCTACATTGTTATGTAGACAATATTTAAACATACACACACACACACGCATGCCGAGGTATACATGCACGTGCACGCACGCACACACACACACACACACCCACACACACACACACACACACACACTCTTGCACAGAATCAATCCACTTACCCAGCCTTAAAAAAGTATCTTTCTCTCTCTCTCTGCTATTTATACACACACAAACACTCAAACACTTACCACTAACACACACACACAAAGACACGCACACACACACACACACACACACACACACACACACACACACTCGTAAACATGGAGGCAGGTCTGTCTGGCTGATCAATAGTTTCCTGGGCTAGGGAGGGGGTGACGACGGCAGACAGCAGTCAAAGCCCCCGGGAGCAGGGGGTGACACCCCTTATCTACTGAGCAAGGTGAAATGTCAAACACTAGATTTGGACTCCTCTCTCTCTCTCTCTCTCTCTCTCTCTCTCTCTCTCTCTCTCTCTCTCTCTCTCTCTCTCTCTCTCTCTCACTCTCACTCATCCCTCTAGTCCCCTCTCTGTCTCCACGTCTCTCTAAATATCTATCCCTCTGTGTCTATCTTTTCCTCCTCTTAATTCATTTAAATTCAATGCAGGTCGCCGAATCCCCCTCCTACTCTAAATGTTAAGCATTCTCTTACCATCTCTGTCTCCCTTTTACAACCTTTTATTGGACAGCTCCACTCTGTGTGTATATTTCCCTCTCTTTAGCTCTCCCTCTCTCGTTATCTCTCTCTGTCTCTCTCTCTCTCTTCCTTTGTTTCTCTAGCTTGCCGACATCATCATCAACAACAACAGTATTTTTCTCTTTCTAATCCCCATCACCCCCCCCCCCCCCCCCCCCCCCCTCTTCCCCCCCTATTACTCTCTATCTTATTTGTTGGGATGATTGTTGTCGTGGCGAAGGTTTTGTCACTACTTAATGACAACTTCCTGTATCCCCTTCCTGTCATTCATTTGTGACACTTTGGTTGTGTTTCTTCTCTCGTCTCCCCCCCCCCCCCCCCCCCCACACACCCTCTATTTTCCCCATATAGGCATACAGCATGTTCTTTTTTCATCAAATCTTTATTATTTTCACGCATTAATGAAAGCCAACTACATGGTGTGTGTGTGTGTGTGTTTGTGTGTGTGTTTTTTAGCAGAACACGTGCACAAATGAATTTGAATATGGTGATAATGTTTGTGTGGGTTTTTTTTTTCTCTCTCTCTCTCTCTCTGTCTCGTGCTAATCTGTCTTATATGCACACTGCATGTACACACCCCCATGTCCATTTCCATGGCCTTGAGCTTTGCAACAACAATGTGGGATTAGTGCAGGGTGGCTTCACATAATAATAGAAAAAAATACATATACGGGGAAAAAAGAAAAGAAAAGCCACTCTCTCTCTCTCTCTCTCTCTCTCACCCACTCCATGCAATGCAAAGTATGTAGCCACAATGCACGATTACAAGCACAGAACAGCCCAGAAAAAATAATACTCACACATAAATCCACTGAACACTATTTTATAAGCAATACATTCGGCCTCCTTGTCAGGATATTGTTACAGCATCCACTCCTCTACTTCTTTCTCTCTCTGTTTCTTGCTTTATCTCTCTCTCTCTCTCTCGGCCGCAAAATATCACACACGGTATCAATTCCTCATCTGGCGGAGGGATTATAGTTCTCAGATTGGATTCATCATTTCCGTGCTCATAGGTTTATCTAGCCACCATATGTAGAATTATCATTAGAGACATAATCCGCAACTGGTCACACACACACACACACACACACACACACACACACACACACACGTGTCCTCAACTGACATTGGTTGGTGAAATATAAGCTGTTTTGGAAGTATTATATTTTTGCATGTTTGTTGTGTATTAGTCACAAGCATATTCTCTACTACGCTTTGCTTTGTTGTTGTTGTTTTTGGTGTGATGAGAGGGTCATCCAAGACATGGTAGTATCATATGACTGAATGGAAAAGGCAATATCATTTTATATTTCTAATATTTCATAGATGGGTTTTGTTACAAAGGGGTTATTTTCTTCTTGATGATTGGTCACTTAATTGGTCACTCATTCACTCGCATACTCACTCACTCCAATACTCACTCACTCACATACTCACTCATTCACTTGCACACTCACTCACTCCTATACTCAGTCATTCGCTCATTCACTCCCACAAATACTCACTCACTCCCTCATTCACTCACTCATTCACAAAGTTTCCCACTCATTTAGCTCACTCCCTCAGTCACTCAAATTGCTCCTGTAAACACATTGCAAAACACGAAACCCCACAACAATGTATGTTCGGGTGTAGTTGGATCCGGTTGCCTTTTACCTAGAAACTGCCTTACCTAGCAGTCTGTCATTAACCAAAGCAAACCATGATCAGCCATTAAAAGCTGAAGAGCATGTCTATTACAGACAGCCAGTGTACACGAATATCATTAGCCACTCCTTCCCCTCTCTCCCCCCGCTGTGGGATGGCATCGCCGTCACCATCGACTCCCCCCTCCTCTCTCCCTCTCAGTCACCCCCACCCTCCGGGCTCCCCTGTCTCTAATCAAGCCCTAATGAGCCTAATTGCTCGTTAAAACGCGCCAGAGCGGGACACAGCGGTGCTCCAGCGTCTGCCATATGGTCGGGGGGGGGGGGGGGGGGGGGGGGTGGAGGTGTGGAGGGAGTGGGTGGGTCGGCCCAGGGCCTCCGAGCTGCCAGCTGTCCAACCAACCTTCCCCTCTCTCTCTCTCTCTCTCTCTCTCTCTCTCTCTCTCTCTCTCTCTCTCTCTCTCTCTCTCTCTCTCTCTCTCTCTCTCTCTCTCTCTCCACCCCCCTCCTCTCCTACCCCACCATCACCACCACCACCACAGCCCCAGTCATGGCTGCCTGGCACAGGCGGTGCTGTGCTGGCAGGCAGACTGACAGACAGCCAGAGCTCTGGGGCCCCCCCCCCCCCCCCCCCCCCCCCCCCCCCCCCCACTCGCTGCTGTCGATGAGTCAGCAGTAACCTACTGTTATTCACGGCAGAGGACATTTACAAGTGTTTTTTGGGAGGCTTGTTTGTGTGTGTGTTTATTGAGGCGCTTGTGTGTGTTTTTATTTTCTGTTCTTTGTGTGTGTGTTTGAGATGGGGTGTATGTTCTTGTATCTGTGTGTGTGTGTATATACGTTTGTGTGTGTGTGTGTGTTTGGGGGCGAGTCTGTCTGTGCCTGTCTGTCTGTAATGCATTATGGTCCCCGAGTCCCAGGCTGTGTTTATGGCCCGGCTGGCTTTCTTAAATTGTGGGTGACTCAGCGAGAAAAGTGATAGAATCAGTAGATGTTGAACAGGAACAGGAAGTCGTATCTCCGATGCCCATCTTTGGGTCTGACAAGAAAACTGCGTCTTCACCCGTCACCCACATGGCCATAGGCAGCTGTGAGGTCACCAAAACGGACAGCTATCAATCAGAGAGCTATCTGAGCATCGGCCAGGCAGCCTAGTGTGTGCGGTAAGTAAAAGGTTCAGTAAAAGATACGGTATTGCTAAGAAGCTTTCATTAACAATATTAACTAGAGCATTGTTGATACAGTACACACAATTCACTAGTTAACAGCAAGGAGAGAGGCCAGGCTTGAGAGTTAGTTTTCTCTTGTGAAATTCTGTCATTCAGATTTTTTACTTTGATACAATGATTTGACTTATGAAAAAAAACCTATATACTCTATATAGGAGACCCTGGATATTTGTTATCATTGAATTACTCTTGCTGTATTTTCATCATAATTACATGCATTAATTCCAACCCTTCATTCAAAAATGATCTTCAAGCAACATAATGTGAGTTTATCAATAAGGTCTAATCAACCTCCCTGATCCGTGATCCATCCTTCCACAGAAAAAAAGGTCAGACAGAACAGTGAGAGAAGATGAATGGTAAAAAGATTATGGCAGTACGCTGGATTTATTTGTAAAAAAACCCAAAAGAAACCAGAGAAAAATGTGACCATGAGGACAGAGAGGACAACAGAGAGGAGGAGAACAGAGGAGGAGAACAGAGAGGAGAAGAACAGAGGAGGAGCACAGAGAGGAGAAGAACAGAGGAGGAGCACAGAGAGGAGGAGAACAGACAGAAGGACAGAGAAGAGGAGAACAGAGGAGGAGAACAGAGAGAAAAAGCACCGAGAAACAGGAGTCACTTTACATCCTTTCGATCCTGTCAAATTAAAGAATAAAGTCACACAGAGTCAGGTATTTACAGATACAGAGAACATGTGTTTGCTCCAAAATAAGTGGGTGGCAACAGTGCAGCATAGGTATCCCCATCAGGCATTTGGAGGAGAGCAGCCAATATATTGTCCTGTGGGAGAAAAAATATGAATGGCTTCTCTACTTACCTCCTGAAGATGCAGCCTATTGTGCTCATTGGCTCACCTTTAATAAGGTTAAGGGTTCCAACTTCATTACAAAGGGCTTCACTGATTGAAAAAATGCTGTTGGTGAAAAGAGAGGTATTATCCCAAAACATATATTGACAGTGGGACATCAAAGAGCCAATGAACTGGCAGAGAACTACCTGTCTGTACTCAAAGGAAATACAAAGAACATTGGCTCAGTTATTAGCCAAAAATATGATGAAAAGGTTATGGCCAATCGTAAGAGTCTCTTATCCATCATTGACATAATCGTGTGTCTTGGCCAGTGAAATGTGGCGAACTGTGAGGAACTGGGAGAGGTAAAGTGAGAATGGGAACTTTAGGCAATTTGTTAGTTGGAAAGCAGAATTTAATACCTCCCTGAAGGAAAATCTGCAGACAGCACCCCAAAAATGGAAAGTACCTTTCCCCCAAAACTCCTTTCCCCCAAAAACATGAGTTAATAGAAAGGAAATCTGAGAGACCCTGTTAAAGAAAATAAAGGAGGCCTAGTACTTCACTGTATAAGCTGATGAGTCCATGGACATAAGTGGGACTGAACAGATGTCCATGTGTCCGCTACGTCAGTGAGGAGGAAGAAAAACTCAGATCTGAGAGAGCATTTTCTTGGTTTCTGTCCCTTACTAAAGCAAGTTGCAGCAACAATAACTGAAGCCATTCCCATACAGCTCAAAAAGTGGGGTCTTCAGGCAACCTTCCTTAGCGTCAGGGCTATCATAGGGCCGCTACAATGAGTGGAAAAGTGAATCCAGGAACTGTACCCAAGGGCACTGTACACTCACTGTAGGAGCCATGCTCTTAATTTTTAGTGGTCTTGCATGGCTGTTCTGACATTTCTTTAGTGAGGAACACCATGTCCATCGTTGAAAGGATTGCTGTGTTCTTCTCAAGCCACAGGTGCTAGGAAAGATTTGTGGAGTGGAGAATAGAAGATGCCCAATCAAGGACAGCAGGGATCCTGTTTATGTCGAACACCAGATGGGGCACCAGAGTGACCGCATTATGCACTTTTTTATGCAAGTCTTGCAAGCCAAACAGCGATGTGAGCGAGGATTCAATGCATGTTTTTCGAAAAGCCACACCCCTGGCCAACTCTGTCGATGTGGTCCCAGCCAAGCGGAGAATATCTGTGAAACAGAACATACCCACAGAGTCGGTGGAAGACCACTATAGGGTAAATGTCTTTTATCCTTTTATAGACCACATCACTAGTGAGCTGGATGCCAGTTTCTCTCAAAGGAATGAGCCTGCGATGCTAGCAGCTTACCTGGTACCAAAAGCTGTAAAAAAGCTGGCAGAATAAAGACAGGGAAGAGCTGGTAGAGTGGTACTGAGGAGACCTCCCTGACCCAGACACAGTTGAGCAGGAAAGAGAAAGCTGGAGGCACAAGTTTCACTCGGGAAGATGAGTCCCTGCCGACATCAGCTTTGGAAACTCTGCAAGCAACACAAATGGCCTTCTTTTCCAACATGTATGTTGAAAATGTTTCACATTTCCAGTGACAACATGTGCGTGCGAAAGGTAATTCTGTGCCATGTAAAGGCTCAAAACATGGCTCAGAGTCAGCATGTTCAGTGAATGGCTCGCAGGACTGGCGCTTACGTTATGTTCCTTTGAAAACAACAATGGCGGCTCCTAAAGAGTTTAGCGTAGATCCTGCTATTGCATTATCATATGGTTGATTGATCTGATTGGTTGAAGTTAGCCTGTGTTAGACCCTTTTCCAAACAGTTTCCAAGGACGACTGACGGTTCTGTGTAACAAACCATCTGGCGCGTCAGGTCAGCTGTGGCCCTGCGCCCATGACGTACATCTTATTTATCTAGTTATATATAAACCAAAAAACAATTACAAATGCATTAAAACAGGCACATGATTGTGTGCGTCATTTTATTGTCCATCTTCCTCACACCTTTGACAGCAAGGAAAAGGCGATGCGAGAAAAAGATAATAAATTAGCATTAGTAGCAAAGAGCCAAGGGACAGGAATCAAATTAGGACCATATATATATATATAGAGAGAGAGAGAATTCGGTATACACATTATGCTGCCATCTGACTGTCGTGAGCTGCATCAATAATGTGCTAACTTCACAATAGCGCATGCCTCCCGCAAAATTAATTTGCCTCTGTAAACTACACGGCTGTGAGGTCTGTAGCCCAACGACAATTTTCCAGTGACCTCGGTGTGACCCCAAGCGCTGCCCTAAGTGGCCAGGCGGTTTGAGTGTGTGTACGTATGTGTCACATTCGGTTTCTCTCTCTCTCGCGCTGTCTTTGGAGACACGTTCTGTATGCATATGTATATATACGTGTGTGTGTGTGTGTGTGTGTGCGTGTGTGCGCGTGTGTGTGTGTGTGTGCGCGTGTGTGTGTGTGTGTGTGTCCATGCGGGGGAAGAGGTTAAGCATATTTTACCAAAACAAGGAATGCCAACCCTCTAACAAGGACTGATTATGTAAATTATGTGTTGGCAGCTTAATGCCACTGGGATTTGAAGTGTGTGTGGTGTGTGTGTGTGTGTGTTGCAATGAAGTGTGGGCATTAGTGTGTGTGTGTGTGTGTGTGTGTGTTTGTGTGTTAATCCCAGGATACCACCCACATTTTAATGGTGTCCCTGCATTGCATAGGATTACTATATATTTGTATTATTTGATAAAGGGAATAACATCAATCCAAAGGAGAATTCATCCATTAAAACACACACACACACACACACACACACACACACACACACACACACACACACACACATACACACAAACAAAACATCCTCATTTAACCATCCTTTGACAAACCCCCTTAATAAAAAAAAACGTCAAAAAAACACCAGTTGACTTGACAACACCCCATCCCTACCCCATAACCTCACTCCCCCTCCTCCACCTCTCCCCTCCTCTTCCCCCGACGTCTTCATTTAGGCTAATTCTGGGTCCGCACGTCGGCACCGTTTCTCCTCCTGCTCCGCCGGCGCCAGAAATTCTCTTGATTGAAGGCAACCGGCCCCCTGTGCTCGTCAATACCGCCCGCTTGTACCGCACCCCGCGCGCGGCGTCCCGCCTGCCTCGCTACACGGCTGATTATCGGAGACCTCTCATAGCGGTATTGAGCCGCTGTCCCTCGCTCCTTGTTACCTTCCTGATGGTTTCATTGTTTAAATGCAGATGGAAGAGGAGGTGGAGGAGGCGGTGGTTGGCTATTGAGCAACAGACACACATATTTAGACGGACGGGCGCCCCCCGCATACACCTCCCTCGCCACTCCTCATGGTTGAGAAACAATGGGAGAGGGGGGGGGCGGGGTGGTGGTGGTGGTGGTGGTGGTGGTGGGGGGCGGCGGCGAGAGAGCGAGGTCAATAGATAGCTGATGAATACGCAGGAAGCGGAGGGGACGTTGCATGGACATCATCATCTATCGTTTCCTGCGAGGCCTGTCCTCTCAGGACAGTGATACAGCGAGAGCGAGTTTAGATATTTGTCAGTCGCACGATTAGTAAACGACAGTCGCTATGCGCACGTTATGAATGTTTTGTTTGCCCTATGGAGCAAATGATTGGTAGGAAGGAACCAATGGGCTGTACAATGCAGAGAAGCTAGACTGATGCCTCGGTTTCTACTGATGCTGCATGAGTGTAACTTTATTGCTGAAGTCAAAAGGGCATTGGTTCTGTTATATTTGACACCTTCCTTCCTATTTGTATGTTTTGCGCCTAACTCTGTGCAACAAAAGGGTTTATATTTTATTTGTAGCCTCCCCCCCCTCCCATCTCACGCTGGTGGTTTGCCCTTTCCAGCATCTTCCTTTAATTCCTCAAACCGCTTTAACAGATAAACTGCGTGAAGCTGAAACAATGTGCCACCAGAATCTTCTTGTCAAGTAACGTACAGCATCTATCCAACAATATTGACCCGCTGATAAAAATACAAATATATAAAGAAATAAATGAATACATAAAATAAAATGTCTGTCGTTTCGGAAAACAAGAAATGGAAAAATCGGGACACTTCATTCTTTTGATAACGGGGCCCAAGTTACAGGACAAAATGAGCAGCCGTCTTGTCTGTGATGTGTGAAGTTTGAAAAACATACACTTCTCTTTTCCACCTTGAAAGGCCAGGGCGCGCGCCCGCCCTCCCATGCATCAACATGTATCAAAGAAAAGCCTTTTGATGGCACTTTGAAGTGTGAGCAGCCGTGTGATTGGGCCAGCGATGAATTGAAGCTAAAGAAACACAGTTCAACTGATGTTTCGATGCCTTAGAGTGCAGACCTCAAATGTCCAGACACAAAAATAAATAGATAAATGCAAATTCTGAATCACGCAATGTGTCTACAAGATTAGACGTCGGCGCGAAATGAATCACGGCTTAATTAATTAATAGGCATTAGGCCATCAACGTACCTATCGGGAGTATCGGTGGCTACAACCGTGTGCAATAAATAAATGGTGCTCATAAATGCCAACCGATATTGGAGAGCACCAGGGCTGATGAAGTCACCGGAAGAGATTATTCACTTGATCTGGTAAAAAAAGGTAAAACCCTCATTAAGAGGCTTGGCTCCTCCAAGTTCGGTTTCCCAGCTAGGTTTAAACTTAACCCAGGGGGGTCGGTGGTCGGGCTTAATCTGATGTAAGAAGGAGCCATGTCTTAGGAAATGACTTTCTGCAACACATCTTAATTTTGGATTAGTTCCTCCTGGATTATGGAGTACACGACTAGGTTACCCATGTTGGGTTAAAACCATGCTTAACGCTGGCAGGAGCATACTTCAGAGAAAAAAACCCTGTAGCTATCGCTGGGAAAAAAAACGCAACATATTTTGACATTTTTGTGGCCTAGGAGGGTAAAGGGAACATGTAAAAATAAATCTGTAAACATGGGGGGGAAAAAAAGACAAAATTATATTAAAGCAAGAAGCGTGAAGCCAGCCAATCAATAACCAATGAAAAGCATACTTTTGCGGTGGAATCCCAAGTAAATCCCCATGCTTGAAATACCAGCCAGGCCATGGGCTGAGTGGGTCCCTACATTTTCAATTTTAACGCTGATAAAACCACCGGCAGAATGACAACACCACAACTCCAGGTAACAGCCTCCATTAAGTTAATTACATTCATTGTTTTTTTTGTTTTTTAATGTTATTGCTAGGATTACATCACGGGACGTCACCGCAGGTTTTAACTGCTTTGTTAAAGGGAATTACTGGGAAGGGAGATAGGAAAGGAGCCCCCAGTAGCAGGTATGTCAACTGCCGGATCCAATAGGAAACTATGCATTGTTTAATGGTTGCTTGCTTCTATGCATTTATTAGGAGAAGTACCTGGAATTGGTCTCAACATCTGTTATAGGTCTAATGAAAGGATCCACATACGCCTCTTTAACAGCTACTGAAGCAAGAGAACACATTTTATGAAGTGATAAAGTGAAGACAAAGTGACTTTAAATAAGAAGAGAAAAACAAGTCATATATTCACGTGTACATTCACAGGAATAAAGTGTTAAAACACAACCTCTTAGAATGAAGCCGGACATCAAGAACAATGAGAGAGACAAAAGAGATGAGAAATGAGTGATATGACATGATGACATGTCATATCACTCATGACATGATAATATCACTCATGACATATCACATATCACTCATGACATGATAATACAGTACTCGTTTTACAAAAAAATATATCAATACAATATAGCGTCAAAACTATTGTGGGCCTGTACCTTTTACGTAATTTCTGGGCCCAAAACCCGTATGGGTCCATTTAGCAAGCTATCATCTTAGACTTAAAAATAGTTGAAAACATAATCCCTGTCCACTGACACAAGCATAGTGTCTGAAGCAACACATTTGCCCTTGAATGTTAAATTAAGGTAATTAATTTAGTTATGGAGTAATTGCATACTCTCGCTCCCGGAAACCAATGCAACAAAATCAACAAGCTAAATTTAGGACTATTTCAAAACTATGTCCGAGAAGTCCTAATGTGTGTTAATCAGGTTTAGATAGATATTTTAGTGTAAAACTATTCTCTCCTGTCTGGGAAACCTGTTTTCATTACATTACCCTTGCCTTTCCCTTCATTATGCCCCCCGCCCCCCCCCCCCCCCCCCCCCCCCCCCCCCCCCCCCGCCCCCCCCTGTGGGAGTCGATGCATTAGTTCATCGGTATAGAGGGGTGGTTTTACTTATTATTGTATATCGTCAAATCAGTCCTTAGATTATGTTCATAGAGAGAATAACACACACACACACACACACACATCGCATTGATTACTTCCCAATGATAATTAGACCCATTACAAACCCCAGTGTTTCCATTTTATGTGATGAGCCCATTAGCCATGTCGCCTGATTGCATTTCCTTTCATATCGAATTAGCGATGTTGTGCTGCGCGCCTGGCGAATGAATGAGATAAGTTATACGAGTGGTTAGCAACGCCGCTAACGACCTTCAATCTACCCCCGCCCACGCCTATTTGTTTGTTTGCCAGCCGTGCGGCAGGCTGGATGAAAATGAATGTGAACAATCAAAACAGAGCCTCCATTTAACTCGTTAGCCCTCAACGCAGGGCCGACGTAATGTTCCCTCCACCACGTTTTCCGTTTTCATTAGCTTCATTATTGCCTAAGTGGTGCCAGCAATGGTCAGAGTGATGTCATGGATATGAATGAAGGGCATGGGAAAGATTGGTTTAAATGCCTCTGTGTAATTGAATCGTGTTAGCCAGATATGCAATTGAATTATGTTTACTTCACTGGATGGACTTGGTGCACTCGAATATGCAGAGTTTGTAGTGTGTGTGTGTGTGTGTGTGCGTGTGTGTGTG
>JAOPHQ010006710.1:27500-37790 GCA_030340625.1 Merluccius polli
CAGTGATTTCGAGTGACTGATGCCCGCCTGGGGAAGGTTTTAATCGGACTGTGTCTGAGGGACAGCATTGTTGTTGTTTTTTTCAATTAAATTCTCGTTTCCATCCCTGGAAATAATATAGACCCCCCGACTGAAATGACCCAATTATTTGGGTATTTGGACTATGCTTGGCATCTTAACCGAATGTTTTGAAGAATGTATTATTAGATGTCGTAGTCTTAATTGTTTGCTTCTTTCCAAAAGAGTCATTACACTACAAACATGCTGTTCTGTTTTTGCTTTTGGAAATCCCTTCATTCACCATGTGTGCACTGCAGGCAACAGGGTTGTGGATCAAAAAAATAAATGCAGTATTAATTGACAAGTTCAGAAAGGAATCACTAACATAAAGCGGCATCAATCAAGACAATCATTGCCATGGCCGTGTGTGATGCGGTGCGGTGTGGTGTTGGGCGTGTGCACGTGTGCTTTGTAATTTTGACACCATCGCACATCAAAGCAGATTGTAACGATGCAGCATCATAAGCATTTTTATCAATCAAACTGTGTCTGAGGAGTGCTGGAGGCAATTAGCTAATGTGTTTGGCTGAACTCTTCGGAGAAGGCAATTAGCAAGGGGGTCGGCATGGTCGGCGCCAAGGGGGGGGGGCATTGGGGGCCGTGCCCTCCCACAGTTATGTCCGTGCCCCCTCAATTCATTATTTTTTTTAACTACAATGAATATACAGCATCAAAATACAATTATATATACAATTTGATGTTATTATAATAACATCACATTATATCACATTATTATAATTAAGAGCACAGCAGAGAGGGCCCGTGAGTTAGCAGCTCTGGAGACCCGATCAAGTCCTCCGACCAGGTTGTAGCGGGCGCCTCGGTGGCCCAGCGGAGAGAGCTGTGGGTGGCCCCTGTGCCCCCGTTGAAGATATGAGAGAGTAACAAGGCCCCTGTTGAAGTTTTTTTTTATTTTAATTTACTGTACTACCCCCACGTTTCCAAAAAAAGGACATTTGGTTTCCACGGAGAGCGCCTTCGCTCCGGGTTCGAACCCGGGTCTCCTGAGCCAATAACGAACGGCTCGCGCCACCGAGACCACCGACAAGCATATGGTCGGAGGTTATGTTTGACATTGCAATTCACGCAACATTGTTCCCTTTCCAAAAAGACATCTGGTTTCCATGGAGAAGGCCCTCGGCAGGACTTGAACCCCGGTGTCTCCAGAGCCGATGAACAACTACTCTCTCCGCCGTGCCACCGAGATGCCGGCTACCATATGGTCGGAGGTTATGTTTGCGATTACAATTCACCACAGCGTCGTTACATTTCCAAAATGCCGTTGGGTTTTCATGGAGATCACCCTCGTTGGGACTTGAAACCTCTCCACAGCGGATAACCAAGGGTGGCGTCTTTCATGGTATGAATGTGAAGTTTGAATTTGTGAAGACATTTTTTCCCCCCTTGTTGCAAATATCTATCCATCTGGCTTGTTCTCCTTCTCCTACGTACCGCCCAGCACTCCACCCCTCTGTATCTCTCCTCCTCTCTGATTCTAATTACAACAGATGGCATGGAAATGGCAGCTGGAGCGCGTATCATCGGCGGGGAATAAAAGCAATTAGACATTCAATTTGGTGTGTAATTAATCCCACATCAAAGCCCTCATTAGCAGGCTCTCGTTAGCGAAACATGCCTCTCTCTGAGAGGCCCGATAATAGCCCCCCTCGTCAGGGGGATCAGGCGCTAAGAGGGAAATCAAACAAGGTTAAACAAAAGCCATTGTTCCGCCGGTGGAGAGACCAAGACAAATGAGTTAGCGGGGAGATTTTTTTTTAAATACACGCATGCTCTTGAATGTTCTCGCTTTTTGCCTCAGCAGGAATCAGCGGGTAGCACAGCAAAGCCCTCCTGTTATGGACATATTTTTATGTTGGAACACGTTGGTCCAATTATCCATTCATCCATCCGTCCGTCGTTCATTAATCCATCCTTCCCTTTGCCTTTTATCCATCCTTCCCTCCGTCCTTTTATCCATCCTTCCCTCCGTCCTTTTATCCATCCTTCCCTCCGTCTTTTTATCCATTCTTCCATTCAACCATCCCTCTATCTTTCCCTCCATCCCTCCATCCTTCAATCCATCCATCCACTGATCCATCCATTGATTCAGCCATCCATGTATTTATCCATCCATTGATCCATCCATTGATTCATCCATCCTTCCCTCCATCCTTCTATTCATCCTTCCATTCATCCATCCCTCCATCCACTGATCCATCCATTCTTCATCAACCCATCCACCCACCCACCTAACTACCTACCTACCTACCTACCTACCTACCTACCTACCTAACTACCTACCTACCTACCTACCTACCTACCTACCTACCTACCTACCTACCTACCTACCTACCTACCTACCTACCTAACTATCTCTATAAATAGATAAATACACACACTAAATTCACACACTAATCTCACACTAGTTCAAGGTCAAGGTCAGCTGTCCTCTGCACACCTCATGCAGGTGAAGGACCGACAGTCATAATGTCCGTATCTCCCCTACACAGCATGCACAGCCGCATGCAGCGCACACGGCCATCCGTACACACACCGTGCAACTTCTTTTAATGGTCCCCGTGTGAGGCTGTTAAGCTGGGGTCAAAGCAGTAAATGACGTCGCCATTTCTTAGTTTATTTTTATGTTTTTATCATTGCGAAAAATATGGTTTCATAGTGTATGGCACATATAAAAAAAGGACCACGGCTCTGTCTTCCCCTACAGACTTTTATCTTTATTTGTAGAGAAATATGTAATAAGTGTGTGTGTGTGTGTGTGTCACCTGCTCTGTGTGATTGTGCTGGTGTGTAGAAGCCACAATGGCAGAGGAAAAGAAAATGAACTGCACCCTGTGACCCGGCGCTGTGATATCACTGAATTAATTTTTAACAGTTTTTTTTATATTTTATATTCATAGAGGTTTCATTGATTAATATAAAATGTTGACAGGTCATCATAAAACGAGGGTTATGACCTTACATGTGACTCTCTCTATCTCTCTCTCAGCAGCTTTTCCTTTTTTTCATTTTGTGCTCTCTCTCTTTCAACAATCAACTATCATACTGATATATTGCTTATGACAGCTGAAATACCTTAGTGCAGAGACACCTAAACATACCGGACATAAGACCCTGTACACGCAGACACACACACACACACACGCACGCACAGACACACATACACACACAACACACACACACTCATATCCACACGCACAGTCCAGAAATACTCACAGGACAGGACAGACACACTCGACTAACATATTTTTGAAATGATGAAACTGACAGAAAGATGCTTCAGGTATACAGCAACGTGCTGTATCCAGATGTGTGTGTGTGTGTGTGTGTGTGTGTGTCTCTGTATCTGTATTCAGAGCCAAGTGTGATCTCGGGGAGTATAAAGTCAAGTGAGCAGTGGCGAAAAGCAAGAGCACCCGCATGCAAAATTGACGCACAGAGGTGAGGAAGGAGGGATGAGGCGATGAATAAAACAGAATAGTCTCTCTCTGGCTCCGGGTGCCGTCGACAACTCTAAGCCTTCATTTACTCTAGAGGACGGTGCATGTGTGTGTGTGTGTGTGTGTGTCTCGGTCTGTCTGTGCATGTGCGGAGTGTGTGATCTCCCGTTCTTTTTTCTCTGGTGAAATAATCCTGTATGTGTGTGTGTGTGTGTGTGTGTGTGTGTGTGTGTGTGTGTGTGTGTGTGTGTGTGTGCGCGTGAGCGTGTGTGTGTGTGTGTGCGTTTGTTTGCGAGTGTGTGTGTGTTTGTGTGTGTGTGTGTGTGTGTGTGTGTGTGTATGTGTCATTTTTCCAATGCACATTTTTGTCTGGCTTTGTCGTGTATTTATTCAGCCCTCTATTCGTCTGCATGTGCGTGCACATGAGTGTGTGTGTGTGTGTGTGCGTGTGTGCATACATATATGTGTTATGCATGTGTCCGTGCGTGCTCGACTTACTCAGGAGGGTAACGTAATATACTGGCCGTGCCTACTGCACCAGACACACGGGCCGAGATGAGCAGATGAAAAATGAATTAAAGAACAACAGAAGAAAGGCAGAATAGACAATGAGGAGGAGATGTGGCTCCGTACAGTCGTCTGGCTAGCGCATATTGGGTGTATTGTACGTGTGTGTGTGTGTGTGTGTGTGTGTGTGTCTGTGTCTGTGTCTGTGTGTGTGTCTCTCCTTCATGATTTATGCTCTGGTCTTCAACTTATCTATGTCTTCAGTGTGTTGGGGAGTCTGTTGAATTCTTTGTCCTTCTGTCCTTGTCTTAAATGCATCTCTCGCTGACAGTATGTATGTGTGTGTGTGTGTGCGTGTGTGTGCGCGTGTGTGCGTGTGCATGCAGCACTTGTCTCAACAAAGGGGTAAAATACTGGACAATGGAAATGTACGAATGTCCTGGCACGGTGGATAAATATTCGGCTCGCAGTTTTTCAATGTGCGGAGGAAATGAAGATGCACTATCGGTTGTTGTTTTTCGCGAGGCGACATGATTGAACGCCACTCAATCAATATAAATGTACAGCGTGAGTGTGATCGGAAAGGCACTATACCGCAAAGGCATAATTAGTGTCTCATCTATCTCAAAGAAATGCCTGACTAAACATATATCCAGCCCTCTCTCTGTCTCTCACTCTCTCTATCCCTCTCTCCCTCTCCCTCTCTCTCTCTCTCTCTCTCTCTCTCTCTCTCTCTCTCTCTGTCTCTGATACTCTCTCTCCGTCTTTGTCATTCTTTACCCCACTCTCTTTTTTTTTTGGTAATAGGGAGGATTTAGGGGGATGCACAGTTTGTCATGTGGCCATGGAGACAGGTACTCAGAATTTGGACGGTGACTTATTTGAGCTAATGGTCTAGAACATTGTGGGTACCCCATACCCAGAGGCAATTTCTTAGGCGCACTGGGCCAGTTCAAATGGCCCCACAGTACACCTCCACGGCCAACACACACACACACACACACACACACGATGTGCACGGCAGGCAAGGCACGCACACACCCACGCACACACACACACACACACACACACACACACACACACACACACACACACACACACACACACACACACACACACAGGCGAGATCCAGGTTTAAAGAAATCCTAGACACAGACTCATCGTCCGCAGGGCCCCAAGGACTGGCTGTCCCCTGTTGAGACAGGAAGTGCAAAGTTCTTCAAACTGCCAACGGCGTCATACAAAATGAGCAGGGCTGCAAAAAAAACAAAAAAAAAAGACAGAAAAGGTGATGTAAGATGTGCAGATGGGGGGGGGGGGGGGGAGAGAGAAAGAAGATACACACAAAAAATGAAGGAAAATAACAGAGAGAGAGAGAGAGAGAGAGAGAGAGAGAGAGAGAGAGAGAGAGAGAGAGAGAGAGAGAGAGAGAGAGAGAGAGAGAGAGAGAGAGGGAGGGAGGGAGGGAGATGGAAAAGAGAGAAAATAATGGTGGAACATTTCAGGAAAAAAATACTAAGGAGAAGACAAAGACAAAATAAAAAAAGAGCGGGGACCAGGAGTCGTCTCGGTGAACATTAAAGACGGAGCAGAAGAAGGAAATGGCGAGGGCTCTGTGATTGGCCTGTCAGGCTGAATTTACATTGTGATTCGCTGGCTGAGACGACCCTTTGTATATTACCCTAACAGATTGGTCCACGGGCGAGAACTAGATGGTTAGGATTCTTAAGCACGGCTCAATTCTCAGATATCAGATGGAAACCTTGGTGACTGCTCAATTATGATTATTTTCTCTCCCTCCTGCAGGGTGATGGGCAAATTAGCATTTTTCGCACCAGCTAAGCACGTGTTGACAGAATGACAAAACACACCCACGCTCACAATTACAACACACATAACAAATTAAGAGCTCTCACACCGCCCAATTTAGCTCAAAAGGGGTTTTGACGACGTGTGTGTGTGTGTGTGTGGTTCAACACCCCAAGCTCGCTGTCACGACAGCAACGCAAGAGTTCATACAGGGCGCCTCTGTCCGCGTACCTTTCCATTTATTCATTTTAGCAGACGGCGATGTTTTTTTTTACTTGCATGTCATTAAGGTGCAGGTAGGGGATGAGGGCGTCAAGGATGCCTATAAGACTGTGGACATTGCGGTGTGAACCCCAGAACCTTTCAACTGGGAGTCAAACATCCGAACCGCTAGACTAGCGGGCTCCCCTGTCTATGTGTGTGTGTGTGTGTATCTGTACTCTTTACTATTTATTCATTTTAGCAGACAGTGATTTAACTTGCAGGATGCCTATAAGACTGTGCACATTGCGGTTCGAACCCAGAACCTTTCAGCTGGGAGTCAAACATCCTAACCGCTAGACTAGCGGGCTCCCCTAGCTGTCCTGCCCCGGTCTGTCGTTATACTTTCTCGGTTCCTGCCTTTATTGGTCGGTATTCTGGTTTCGAAGACAATAAAAACATTTTGGGCACGAGAGTGTATGACCTTCCCGGGACCCACGGTACAAAAATAGAAATTCAACGTGAAGAAAAGAAAGAAACAAAAGAAGAAATAAAACGATGAAGAAACACATTAATAACGGTCGTCGGGAACTCAAAACCCGATGGGTTTTCAAAGTCGGTTGAACCCAGCGGATATTCGGTGTTGGATAAGCGGGCAGAGCACTTTCTAGGCACGAAGAAACGGCACAATAATGTTCAGGGTGGATTATCTAAATATGGGCGCTACGCGTGCCGCTACGCTGCATGGAAATGCATGTTTTGATCAGCTCTGCTGATGTTTGAAACACTTAATCTTGCCATTCGGTTTAATTCTTCTTGTCTTTTGAAGTCCTCTTCGAAAAAAGTGATTATCATAATGTATGTGTAGCAAAAAACACGGTTTGAATGGCTAGCCTTGGCCTGGGCTTGAGATACGTATGTAGTGAATACCGTGAATATTCGAGGACTTATCGAATACTTAAAGAACAAGGCCGTCCTCATTCTGTTTTCCTTACTTACAAAAAGGATGTTCCTTTCCTCCTGTCTATGAAATAGTGAATACATGTCGACGTCTAATTGTTTTCCCGAAACCCCCATTAAATCAAGGGTCCTGTGCCATTCATAGTCAACAGCGACACATATTTGCATTTGAATCTTGAAGGTAGGCCGTACATACAAAGTAACACCATCTCGCCATGTATGGAAAAAATACAATGGTTGTAAGGAGAGGGATACAACTATCTACTTACCACTATTTTCAAAAAAATAGAATAAGGTTAGCCTTGTCCATTAAACTCTTCTTTGGCCAGAGTGTATGCTCAACGATATTTTCACGTATTTCCATTCATTATTAATACGACCGCATATGTGCATGCATGCGTGCCGACACAAAATTACACAAGCACGTCTACTAGAAAGCATCTCTACGGAAACGCACACACATGCAGACAAACACACACACACACACACACATCATCACTAGCCTCCAGGAACCCAGGGGGGAAGTTCAGAGCTTTTTTTTTATTTTACTTTATTTTATTTTTGTACTATTATTTTTGTTTTGCAGATCGAGGGGCAGGTGGGCCAAAACAAAAAGCCAGGTTAGTCAAGTTTCTCACGCTTTTAATTATGTCCTGTGTTCCCATAGTCCCCAGCACATTAGCCAACATAATTAAGCAGCACACTTTTTCCATGGAGTAAAAAAAAAAAAAAAAACACTGCAGGGTATATGGCATCCTTGCATTGGTCAGATGAGTCCTGTGTTTGGCGGGCGGTGGGGGCCGGGGGGGGGGGGGGGGGGGGGGGCGGCGGCGAGTGGGCGCTTTTCCATTTTTCTTTTCATTTGTTATCTCCCGGAGGTATTTAAACTAACGAGGGTTTCACAGGGTT
Organism: Merluccius polli; assembly: GCA_030340625.1. Lineage (NCBI taxonomy): Eukaryota > Metazoa > Chordata > Actinopteri > Gadiformes > Merlucciidae > Merluccius > Merluccius polli. Next base: position 35,405 of record JAOPHQ010006710.1, read on the forward strand.
TCTGCATGGGCCTGGCCTCTTCATGTTCACTGTCATTATCTGTTATTATTATTGCACTGTGCCGTGATGAAGACCCAAAACACACACACACACACACACACACACACACACACAGCTCTGTTTTTGTGTTAGTTGGGGGTGGTGGTGGTGGTGGTGGGGGGGAATTAGTGCACCGTGGCCCCGTTCTTTGGCGAGAGTGGAGAGAGACAGAGGAGAGAGGAGAGAGAGGGAGGGCAAACATGGCGATGGTGATGGTGGTGATGATATTGACTCTCGGGAGATGTTTGTGTGTGCGAGTGTGTGTGAAAGTGGAATTCTCTCGCTTTTCTCATTTTCTGTTTCACTTTTGCTCTCTCTCTCTCTCTCTCTCTCTCTCTCTCTCTCTTCTCTCTCTTCCTCTCTCTCTCTCTCTCTCTCTCTCTCTCTCTCTCTCTCTCTCTCTCTCTGTCGCTCACCCTACCCTTCACTTTCAGTCCTGTTTCCTCCTGTTAATACGTAAATGTGCTCTGAGTGTGTACACTGTACAATGCGCGACGTGTGTGCGTTTTTTTGGTGTTGCGTTTTCTTGTGTTGCTTTATGCACCGTGAGTGCCTAAAGTGTATACCGATCCGTGTTATAAAGGAAACCTCATCTTGACATCTGTGCATTGACAATTACCACAATGAAAATGACACCATGATCACCGCAAGACACGGTGCGGAGTAAATACAACAAAAACTGAGAACCCATACACACATGCACATAACCACACAACACACACACACACACACACACACACACGCTACGCCCACATAGCTCAACAACAACCATTCAATCAAGAGGTTATAAAAGGGCCAGTATATATTCACATAAAGCGATATACAATGCCAGAATTTAATTGTGTTTCTGAGTGGGCAGTATATGATGTCATTTTATGTATTTATTTATTTTCTATCCGTGGAACTTAACAATGGAGCGAGAAACTGCCAGGTTTTATTTTTCCTCAATGTTTTTGTAATAGAAAACTTTGTTGGCTTACCTTTAACAATGATGTTTTCCCCACTCGTCCCCTCTTCTTGTCAGAGAACAATCGGCGCTATATGTCTTCTACGTGAGTACAATTTCATCAAAGTAACTGCTTAAGTACTTCTACTTAAGTAGATTTGTGTTGTACTCTTTCCACCTGTGATGTATGTATGTTTGTATGTATGTTTGTATGTGTGTATGTGTGTGTGTGTGTTAATTCAAATTCCTTACATGTATTCTACTGCTAGAATAAAGGCCCCGATGTACGACCCCGCTCGGACTGATTGGGAAGTGAGTTTTTATCAACATATCAGTTGAATGTACTGTATAATATATAGGATTATAACTATCAACATATATATTATACATGACATTAAGTAATGATATTTTTGAATCCACAGTGCAATTCTTACGATGGGTAATACATACATACACACACACACACACACACACACATATGTGTACATACATACATACATACATACATACATACATACATACATACATACATACGTACAAAGTAAAAGTAAAAAGTAGCTAATTTCAAATGTACTCAGAATAAAGGTTACTTTTTTTGTTTGGGGGGGGGTATCATCTCTCCAATGCAATAAAAAAGTACAAAATCATATATAAAGCTCAAACTAGGTTATTTTTTGTATTAATCCTCAACTTCAACCAAATCCAATGGGGTTTCAGTTGGATTTAGGTCTGCAGAAGTGTTTTCCAACTCATCCGTCTCCATCTCCTTTGTGATTAAGCGCCAACGTATTCTCGTTGCTGGGCCAATAGTTTGGACAGTTTATGGCACGCAGGCGCAGTTCGTACAAAACTCGGGGGAACTTTGGATTTATTTAACTCTGTAGCGGCAGCGTTTTAAAATGCAGCATAGTACATCACTTCAAACAAAATATAGTTCAGTAAAAGAAAAAATACTGATTTAAAAAATGACTCAAAAAAGTACACAGTGCACACGTATACAAAAAAGCTACTCAATTACAGTAACGAGAGTAATTGTAATTTGTTACTTCCACCTCTGACATCATACATACATACATACATACATACATACACACATACATATATACATACATACATACATACATACATACATACAGTACATACATACATGCATACATACATACATACATACATACATACATACATGTACATGCATACATACATACATACATACATACATACATACCGGTACATGCATACATACATACATATACATGCATGCATACACACATACATACATGCATACATACATACATATATACATGCATACATACATACATGCATACATACATACATACATGCATACAGTCATACATACATACATACAGTCATATATACAGTCATACATACATACATACATAC
>JAOPHQ010006711.1:7500-23185 GCA_030340625.1 Merluccius polli
TATGTCCGCCCAATGCGTATAGCTGGAGGGTACATGGAGGAGACAAGCCACGTAACTTGGGCCTGTAGCTTAAAACCTGCAGGTCCGCGTCCCATGGAGGGCCCGTGCCCATGGTGGACCGTTTCCGACCCATGGTGGTCCATTTCCGACCCATGGTGGACCGTTTCCGACCCATGGTGGTCCTTTTCCGACCCATGGTGGTCCGACCCATGGTGGTCTTTTTGGGACTCAGAAAAAATCCAATGTTTTGGTTCTTCCACAAACACACCGGGCCTTTGCACTACAGTAGCCCGACAAGGGCAGCCATGTCGGCCACACACTCTGGCTATTACCGCTGTTTTATTATCATCCACAATTATCATCCACACTTCCACACACACCGGGCCTTTGCACTACAGTAGCCCGAGAAGGGCAGCCCTGTCGGCCACACACTCTGGCTATTACCGCTGTTTTAAATACATCCAGGCCATCACCGGGCCTTCATAGTAATGTGTCCGAATAGAGCAGCCATGTCGGCCACGCACTCTGGCTATTACCGCTGTTTCAAATACATCCAACACATCCAGGCCATCACCGGGCCTTCATAGTAATGTGTCCGAATAGAGCAGCCAAGTCGGCCACGCACTCTGGCTTTTACCGCTGTTTCAAATACATCCAACACATCCAGGCCATCACCGGGCCTTCATAGTAATGTGTCCGAATACAGCAGCCATGTCGGCCACGCACTCTGTCTATTACCGCTGTTTCAAATACATCCAACACATCCAGGCCATCACCGGGCCTTCATAGTAATGTGTCCGAATACAGCAGCCATGTCGGCCACGCACTCTGTCTATTACCGCTGTTTCAAATACATCCAACACATCCAGGCCATCACCGGGCCTTCATAGTAATGTGTCCGAATACAGCAGCCATGTCGGCCACGCACTCTGTCTATTACCGCTGTTTCAAATACATCCAACACATCCAGGCCATCACCGGGCCTTCATAGTAATGTGTCCGAATACAGCAGCCATGTCGGCCACGCACTCTGTCTATTACCGCTGTTTCAAATACATCCAACACATCCAGGCCATCACCGGGCCTTCATAGTAATGTGTCCGAATACAGCAGCCATGTCGGCCACGCACTCTGTCTATTACCGCTGTTTCAAATACATCCAACACATCCAGGCCATCACCGGGCCTTCATAGTAATGTGTCCGAATAGAGCAGCCATGTCGGCCACGCACTCTGGCTATTACCGCTGTTTCAAATACATCCAACACATCCAGGCCATCACCGGGCCTTCATAGTAATGTGTCCGAATACAGCAGCCATGTCGGCCACGCACTCTGTCTATTACCGCTGTTTCAAATACATCCAACACATCCAGGCCATCAGCGGGCCTTCATAGTAATGTGTCCGAATACAGCAGCCATGTCGGCCACGCACTCTGTCTATTACCGCTGTTTCAAATACATCCAACACATCCAGGCCATCACCGGGCCTTCATAGTAATGTGTCCGAATACAGCAGCCATGTCGGCCACGCACTCTGTCTATTACCGCTGTTTCAAATACATCCAACACATCCAGGCCATCACCGGGCCTTCATAGTAATGTGTCCGAATAGAGCAGCCATGTCGGCCACGCACTCTGGCTATTACCGCTGTTTCAAATACATCCAACACATCCAGGCCATCACCGGGCCTTCATAGTAATGTGTCCGAATACAGCAGCCATGTCGGCCACGCACTCTGTCTATTACCGCTGTTTCAAATACATCCAACACATCCAGGCCATCAGCGGGCCTTCATAGTAATGTGTCCGAATACAGCAGCCATGTCGGCCACGCACTCTGGCTATTACCGCTGTTTTCTATTCATCCAGGCCATCAGCGGGCCTTCATAGTAATGTGTCCGAATACAGCAGCCATGTCGGCCACGCCCTCTGGCTATTACCGCTGTTTTCTATTCATCCAGGCCATCAGCGGGCCTTCATAGTAATGTGTCCGAATACAGCAGCCATGTCGGCCACGCACTCTGGCTATTACCGCTGTTTCAAATACATCCAACACATCCAGGCCATCAGCGGGCCTTCATAGTAATGTGTCCGAATACAGCAGCCATGTCGGCCACGCCCTCTGGCTATTACCGCTGTTTTCTATTCATCCAGGCCATCAGCGGGCCTTCATAGTAATGTGTCCGAATACAGCAGCCATGTCGGCCACGCACTCTGGCTATTACCGCTGTTTTCTATTCATCCAGGCCATCACCGGGGCTTCATAGTAATGTGGCCGAATAGAGAAGCCATGTCGGCCACGCCCTCTGGCTATTACCGCTGTTTTCTATTCATCCAGGCCATCACCGGGGCTTCATAGTAATGTGGCCGAATAGAGAAGCCATGTCGGCCACGCCCTCTGTCTATTACCGCTGTTTCAAATACATCCAACACATCCAGGCCATCAGCGGGCCTTCATAGTAATGTGTCCGAATACAGCAGCCATGTCGGCCACGCACTCTGTCTATTACCGCTGTTTCAAATACATCCAACACATCCAGGCCATCAGCGGGCCTTCATAGTAATGTGTCCGAATACAGCAGCCATGTCGGCCACGCACTCTGTCTATTACCGCTGTTTCAAATACATCCAACACATCCAGGCCATCACCGGGCCTTCATAGTAATGTGTCCGAATACAGCAGCCATGTCGGCCACGCACTCTGTCTATTACCGCTGTTTCAAATACATCCAACACATCCAGGCCATCACCGGGCCTTCATAGTAATGTGTCCGAATACAGCAGCCATGTCGGCCACGCACTCTGGCTATTACCGCTGTTTTCTATTCATCCAGGCCATCAGCGGGCCTTCATAGTAATGTGTCCGAATACAGCAGCCATGTCGGCCACGCCCTCTGGCTATTACCGCTGTTTTCTATTCATCCAGGCCATCACCGGGGCTTCATAGTAATGTGGCCGAATAGAGAAGCCATGTCGGCCACGCCCTCTGGCTATTACCGCTGTTTTCTATTCATCCAGGCCATCACCGGGGCTTCATAGTAATGTGGCCGAATAGAGCAGCCATGTCGGCCACGCACTCTGGCTATTACCGCTGTTTTCTATTCATCCAGGCCATCAGCGGGCCTTCATAGTAATGTGTCCGAATACAGCAGCCATGTCGGCCACGCACTCTGGCTATTACCGCTGTTTTCTATTCATCCAGGCCATCAGCGGGCCTTCATAGTAATGTGTCCGAATACAGCAGCCATGTCGGCCACGCACTCTGGCTATTACCGCTGTTTCAAATACATCCAGCACATCCAGGCCATCACCGGGCCTTCATAGTAATGTGTCCGAGGACAGCAGCCCCCCCACGGACACACACGGCAGCTCTGACCGCTGTTTAAATCACTTCCGCACTCCCCCAGCGTCACCGGGGGTTCACAGTTAATGTGTCCGAGGAGAGCCCCGCCCACGGACACACACGGCAGCTCTGACCGCTGTTTTTATTTCAATCAGCACTTCCAGACCGTCACCGGGGCTTCAGAGTAATGTGTCCGAGTAGAGCAGCCCTCTCGGACTGAGTCGGCAGCTTGAACCGCTGCAGAGCGAGCGTCGCTCAATGGAGGACGCACACACGCTGCAAGCTATGTCCGGCCAATGCGTACCCTTAAAGGGGACATGGCGAATTAATGGAGAAAAAACTAGGGCCGCGGGGAAAAGTCCTTTGATGGCAACCCATGGTGGACCTACCCATGGTGGTCCTTTTCCGACCCATGGTGGTCCTTTTCCGACCCATGGTGGTCCGCTTCGCAAATGCAACCCATGGTGGTCCGCTCGCAAAAGCCACCCATGGTGGTCCGCTCGCAAATGCTACCCATGGTGGTCCGCTCGCAAATGCTACCCATGGTGGTCCTTTTCCGACCCATGGTGGTCCTTTTCGACCCGTTTTGGCCGCGTGTAAAAGCCCTTCCGTCTGTAACCCATGGTGGGCCGCCCGCAAATGCAACCCATGGTGGTCCGCTCGCAAATTGAACCCATGGTGGTCCGCTTAGCAAATGCAGCCTTTTCTTTAGCTTTTTTTCTTCTTTTGTTCTTTTTTATACTGTAATATATATGTATTTATATATATATACATATATATATACATATATATATATATATATATATATATATATATATATATATATATATATATATATACATACACACACACACACACACACACACACACACACACACACACACACACACACACACACACACACACACACACACGTATTTTTTAAATAGTTTTATTGATTAAAAAAAAAAAAAGTACATATAGAAATAGCATTTGTATATTCATTTATACATGTATATAGATAAAATAGTATTTTTATCATTCCATTTGTGTCACCATCTAGTGTTCAGCTGTCATACTTTGTTAAGTCCTCCTTTATTCATTTGCTCACTTTATTTATTCACTTTACTCATGTTTTAATGTTGTTTATTGTATGTTGCTGGTGTTTTGAGGTTGTTTATTGAACTGATAGTATCTGTAACGTGTCCCTTGAGTGGCGTGCAAGGCACTTGTAAATAGAATGTATATGTACGTATTTTTCTAATTGTTTTATTGATAAAGAAAACATACGTACATATAGAAATAGTATTTGTATTTATTCATTTATACATGTATAAATAAAACAGTATTTTTATCATTCCATTTTTGGCACCATCTAGTGTTCAGCTGTCATACTTTGTTAAGTCCTCCTTTATTCATTTGCTCACTTTATTTATTCACTTTACTCATGTTTTAATGTTGTTTATTGTATGTTGCTGGTGTTTTGAGGTTGTTTATTGAACTGATTTGAACTGATACTATCTGTAAAGTGTCCCTTGAGTGGCGAGTGGCAAGGCACTTGTAAATACAATGTATTGGGACATTGTACCACCCCCCCCGACAGTCACAACCCTACCCCAGCAAAGCACACACACATAGGCGGCCTACACTCTGTGGACAGCACCCTCCCACACCCCCCGACAGTCACACACTTAGCCCAGCAATGCAGACACACACACACATAGGCGACCTACACTTAGCCCAGCAAAGGTCACCCATAGGCGGCCTTCGCTGACCCCCAGCAAAGCAGACCCACACATAGGCTACCTAGACTTACCCCCAGCAATACACAGACACACATAGGCTGCCTACACTTAGACCCAGCAATGCACACACACATGGGCGACCTACACTTACCCCAGCAAAGGTCAACCATAGGCGGCCTTCGCTGACCCCCAGCAAAGCAGACCCACACATAGGCTGCCTACACTTAGCCCAGCAAAGCACACACATAGGCGGCCTCCACTCTGACGACAGCACCCCTCCCACCCCCCAGACAGTCACACCATTACCCCAGCAAAGCACACACACAGGCGGCCCACACTGTGAGTTCAGCACCCCCCCGACAGTCACACACTTGGCCCAGCAATGCAGACACACACACATAGGCGACCTACACTTAGCCCAGCAAAGGTCACCCATAGGCGGCCTTCGCTGACCCCCAGCAAAGCAGACCCACACATAGGCTACCTACACTTACCCCCAGCAATACACAAACACACATAGGCTGCCTACACTTAGCCCAGCAAAGCACACACATAGGCGGCCTACACTCTGTGGACAGCACCCCTCCCACCCCCAGACAGTCACACACTTAGCCCAGCAAAGCACACACACATAGGCGGCCTACACTCTGTGGACAGCACCCCTCCCACCCCCAGACAGTCACACACTCACCCCAGCAAAGCACACACACACACAGGCGGCCTCCACTCTGAGTTCAGCACCCCTCCCACCCCCAGACAGTCACACACTTAGGCCATTAAAGCACACACATAGGCTACCTACACTTACCCCCAGCAATACACAAACACACATAGGCTGCCTACACTTAGCCCAGCAAAGCACACACATAGGCGGCCTCCACTCTGACGACAGCACCCCTCCCACCCCCCAGACAGTCACACACTTAGCCCAGCAAAGCACACACACATAGGCGGCCTACACTCTGTGGACAGCACCCCTCCCACCCCCAGACAGTCACACACTTAGCCCAGCAAAGCACACACACGTAGGCGGCCTACACTCTGTGGACAGCACCCCTCCCACCCCCCCGACAGTCACACACTTAGCCCAGCAACGCACACACACATAGGCGGCCTACACTCTGTGGACAGCACCCCTCCCACCCCCAGACAGTCACACACTTAGCCCAGCAACGCACACACACACAGGCGGCCTACAGTCTGAGGACAGCACCCCTCCCACCCCCAGACAGTCACACCATTACCCCAGCAAAGCACACACACACACAGGCGGCCTCCACTCTGAGTTCAGCACCCCTCCCACCCCCAGACAGTCACACACTCACCCCAGCAAAGCACACACACATAGGCGGCCTACACTCTGTGGACAGCACCCCTCCCACCCCCCCGACAGTCACACACTTAGCCCAGCAACGCACACACACATAGGCGGCCTACACTCTGTGGACAGCACCCCTCCCACCCCCAGACAGTCACACACTTAGCCCAGCAACGCACACACACACAGGCGGCCTACAGTCTGAGGACAGCACCCCTCCCACCCCCAGACAGTCACACACTCACCCCAGCAAAGCACACACACACACAGGCGGCCTCCACTCTGAGTTCAGCACCCCCCCGACAGTCACACCATTACCCCAGCAAAGAACACACACACAGGCGGCCTCCACTCTGACGACAGCACCCCTCCCACCCCCAGACAGTCACACACTCACCCCAGCAAAGCACACACACACAGGCGGCCTCCACTCTGAGTTCAGCACCCCTCCCACCCCCAGACAGTCACACACTTAGACCAGCAAAGCACACACACACAGGCGGCCTCCACTCTGAGTTCAGCACCCCTCCCACCCCCAGACAGTCACACACTCAGCCCAGCAAAGCGCACACACATAGGCGGCCTACACTCTGTGGACAGCACCCCTCCCACCCCCAGACAGTCACACACTTAGCCCAGCAACGCACACACACACAGGCGGCCTACACTCTGAGTTCAGCACCCCTCCCACCCCCAGACAGTCACACACTTAGGCCATTAAAGCACACACATAGGCTACCTACACTTACCCCCAGCAATACACAAACACACATAGGCTGCCTACACTTAGCCCAGCAAAGCACACACATAGGCGGCCTTCGCTGACCCCCAGCAAAGCAGACCCACACATAGGCTACCTACACTTACCCCCAGCAATACACAAACACACATAGGCTGCCTACACTTAGCCCAGCAAAGCACACACATAGGCGGCCTCCACTCTGACGACAGCACCCCTCCCACCCCCCCAGACAGTCACACACTCACCCCAGCAAAGCACACACACACACAGGCGGCCTCCACTCTGAGTTCAGCACCCCTCCCACCCCCAGACAGTCACACACTTAGGCCATTAAAGCACACACATAGGCGGCCTACACTGAGATGACAGCACCCCCCCCCGACAGTCACACCATTACCCCAGCAAAGCACACACACACAGGCGGCCTCCACTCTGACGACAGCACCCCTCCCACCCCCAGACAGTCACACACTTAGGCCATTAAAGCACACACATAGGCTACCTACACTTACCCCCAGCAATACACAAACACACATAGGCTGCCTACACTTAGCCCAGCAAAGCACACACATAGGCGGCCTCCACTCTGAGTTCAGCACCCCTCCCACCCCCAGACAGTCACACCATTACCCCAGCAAAGCACACACACACACAGGCGGCCTCCACTCTGAGTTCAGCACCCCTCCCACCCCCAGACAGTCACACACTCACCCCAGCAAAGCACACACACATAGGCGGCCTACACTCTGTGGACAGCACCCCTCCCACCCCCCCGACAGTCACACACTTAGCCCAGCAACGCACACACACATAGGCGGCCTACACTCTGTGGACAGCACCCCTCCCACCCCCAGACAGTCACACACTTAGCCCAGCAACGCACACACACACAGGCGGCCTACAGTCTGAGGACAGCACCCCTCCCACCCCCAGACAGTCACACACTCACCCCAGCAAAGCACACACACACACAGGCGGCCTCCACTCTGAGTTCAGCACCCCCCCGACAGTCACACCATTACCCCAGCAAAGAACACACACACAGGCGGCCTCCACTCTGACGACAGCACCCCTCCCACCCCCAGACAGTCACACACTCACCCCAGCAAAGCACACACACACAGGCGGCCTCCACTCTGAGTTCAGCACCCCTCCCACCCCCAGACAGTCACACACTTAGACCAGCAAAGCACACACACACAGGCGGCCTCCACTCTGAGTTCAGCACCCCTCCCACCCCCAGACAGTCACACACTCACCCCAGCAAAGCACACACACAGGCGGCCTCCACTCTGAGTTCAGCACCCCCCCCGACAGTCACACCATTACCCCAGCAAAGCACACACACACAGGCGGCCCACACTCTGAGTTCAGCACCCCTCCCACCCCCAGACAGTCACACCATTACCCCAGCAAAGCACACACACAGGCGGCCTCCACTCTGAGTTCAGCACCCCCCCGACAGTCACACCATTACCCCAGCAAAGCACACACACACAGGCGGCCTCCACTCTGACGACAGCACCCCTCCCACCCCCCAGACAGTCACACACTCACCCGAGCAAAGCACACACACATAGGCGGCCTACACTCTGTGGACAGCACCCTCCCACACCCCCCGACAGTCACACACTTAGCCCAGCAATGCAGACACACACACATAGGCGACCTACACTTAGCCCAGCAAAGGTCACCCATAGGCGGCCTTCGCTGACCCCCAGCAAAGCAGACCCACACATAGGCTGCCTACACTTAGCCCAGCAAAGCACACACATAGGCGGCCTACACTCTGTGGACAGCACCCCTCCCACCCCCAGACAGTCACACACTTAGCCCAGCAAAGCACACACACACAGGCGGCCTCCACTCTGACGACAGCACCCCTCCCACCCCCAGACAGTCACACACTCACCCCAGCAAAGCACACACACACAGGCGGCCTCCACTCTGAGTTCAGCACCCCCCCGACAGTCACACCATTACCCCAGCAAAGCACACACACATAGGCGGCCTACACTCTGTGGACAGCACCCCTCCCACCCCCAGACAGTCACACACTTAGCCCAGCAAAGCACACACACACAGGCGGCCTCCACTCTGACGACAGCACCCCTCCCACCCCCAGACAGTCACACACTCACCCCAGCAAAGCACACACACAGGCGGCCTCCACTCTGACGACAGCACCCCTCCCACCCCCAGACAGTCACACACTTAGGCCATTAAAGCACACACATAGGCGGCCTACACTGAGATGACAGCACCCCCCCCGACAGTCACACCATTACCCCAGCAAAGCACACACACATAGGCGGCCTACACTCTGTGGACAGCACCCCTCCCACCCCCAGACAGTCACACACTTAGCCCAGCAACGCACACACACACACAGGCGGCCTACACTCTGAGTTCAGCACCCCTCCCACCCCCAGACAGTCACACACTCACCCGAGCAAAGCACACACACATAGGCGGCCTACACTCTGTGGACAGCACCCCTCCCACACCCCCCGACAGTCACACCATTACCCCAGCAATGCAGACACACACACATAGGCGACCTACACTTAGCCCAGCAAAGGTCACCCATAGGCGGCCTTCGCTGACCCCCAGCAAAGCAGACCCACACATAGGCTACCTACACTTACCCCCAGCAATACACAAACACACATAGGCTGCCTACACTTAGCCCAGCAAAGCACACACATAGGCGGCCTCCACTCTGACGACAGCACCCCTCCCACCCCCCCCAGAGAGTCACACACTCACCCGAGCAAAGCACACACACATAGGCGGCCTACACTCTGTGGACAGCACCCCTCCCACCCCCCAGACAGTCACACCATTACCCCAGCAAAGCACACACACACAGGCGGCCTACACTCTGTGGACAGCACCCCTCCCACCCCCCAGACAGTCACACACTTACCCCAGCAAAGCACACACACACAGGCGGCCTACACTCTGTGGACAGCACCCCTCCCACCCCCCAGACAGTCACACCATTACCCCAGCAAAGCACACACACACAGGCGGCCTACACTCTGTGGACAGCACCCCTCCCACCCCCCAGACAGTCACACCATTACCCCAGCAAAGCACACACACACAGGCGGCCTCCACTCTGAGTTCAGCACCCCTCCCACCCCCAGACAGTCACACACTTAGCCCAGCAAAGCACACACACATAGGCGGCCTACACTCTGTGGACAGCACCCCTCCCACCCCCCAGACAGTCACACACTCACCCGAGCAAAGCACACACACATAGGCGGCCTACACTCTGTGGACAGCACCCTCCCACACCCCCCGACAGTCACACACTTAGCCCAGCAATGCAGACACACACACACATAGGCGACCTACACTTAGCCCAGCAAAGGTCACCCATAGGCGGCCTTCGCTGACCCCCAGCAAAGCAGACCCACACATAGGCTACCTACACTTACCCCCAGCAATACACAAACACACATAGGCTGCCTACACTTAGCCCAGCAAAGCACACACATAGGCGGCCTCCACTCTGACGACAGCACCCCTCCCACCCCCAGACAGTCACACACTCACCCGAGCAAAGCACACACACACAGGCGGCCTACACTCTGACGACAGCACCCCTCCCACCCCCCAGACAGTCACACACTCACCCGAGCAAAGCACACACACACAGGCGGCCTACACTCTGTGGACAGCACCCCTCCCACCCCCCAGACAGTCACACCATTACCCCAGCAAAGCACACACACACAGGCGGCCTCCACTCTGACGACAGCACCCCTCCCACCCCCAGACAGTCACACACTTAGCCCAGCAAAGCACACACACATAGGCGGCCTACACTCTGTGGACAGCACCCTCCCACACCCAGACAGTCACACACTTAGGCCATTAAAGCACACACATAGGCGGCCTACACTCTGTGGACAGCACCCCTCCCACCCCCAGACAGTCACACACTTAGCCCAGCAACGCACACACACACAGGCGGCCTACAGTCTGAGGACAGCACCCTCCCACCCCCCCCAGACAGTCACACCATTACCCCAGCAAAGCACACACACAGGCGGCCCACACTCTGAGTTCAGCACCCTCCCACACCCCCCGACAGTCACACACTTAGCCCAGCAATGCAGACACACACACATAGGCGACCTACACTTAGCCCAGCAAAGGTCACCCATAGGCGGCCTTCGCTGACCCCCAGCAAAGCAGACCCACACATAGGCTACCTACACTTACCCCCAGCAATACACAAACACACATAGGCTGCCTACACTTAGCCCAGCAAAGCACACACATAGGCGGCCTCCACTCTGAGTTCAGCACCCCTCCCACCCCCAGACAGTCACACACTCACCCCAGCAAAGCACACACACACAGGCGGCCTCCACTCTGAGTTCAGCACCCCTCCCACCCCCAGACAGTCACACACTTAGGCCATTAAAGCACACACATAGGCTACCTACACTTACCCCCAGCAATACACAAACACACATAGGCTGCCTACACTTAGCCCAGCAAAGCACACACATAGGCGGCCTCCACTCTGACGACAGCACCCCTCCCACCCCCCAGACAGTCACACACTTAGCCCAGCAAAGCACACACACACAGGCGGCCTCCACTCTGAGTTCAGCACCCCTCCCACCCCCAGACAGTCACACACTTAGGCCATTAAAGCACACACATAGGCGGCCTACACTGAGATGACAGCACCCCCCCCGACAGTCACTCCATTACCCCAGCAAAGCACACACACACAGGCGGCCTCCACTCTGACGACAGCACCCCTCCCACCCCCAGACAGTCACACACTCACCCCAGCAAAGCACACACACACAGGCGGCCTCCACTCTGAGTTCAGCACCCCTCCCACCCCCAGACAGTCACACACTTAGCCCAGCAAAGCACACACACAGGCGGCCCACACTGTGAGTTCAGCACCCCCCCGACAGTCACACACTTGGCCCAGCAATGCAGACACACACACATAGGCGACCTACACTTAGCCCAGCAAAGGTCACCCATAGGCGGCCTTCGCTGACCCCCAGCAAAGCAGACCCACACATAGGCTGCCTACACTTAGCCCAGCAAAGCACACACATAGGCGGCCTCCACTCTGACGACAGCACCCCTCCCACCCCCCCAGAGAGTCACACACTCACCCCAGCAAAGCGCACACACACAGGCGGCCTCCACTCTGACGACAGCACCCCTCCCACCCCCCAGACAGTCACACCATTACCCCAGCAAAGCACACACACAGGCGGCCCACACTCTGAGTTCAGCACCCCTCCGACAGTCACACCATTACCCCAGCAAAGCACACACACACACAGGCGGCCTCCACTCTGACGACAGCACCCCTCCCACCCCCAGACAGTCACACACTTAGCCCAGCAACGCACACACACATAGGCGGCCTACACTCTGTGGACAGCACCCCTCCCACACCCCCCGACAGTCACACACTTAGCCCAGCAATGCAGACACACACACATAGGCGACCTACACTTAGCCCAGCAAAGGTCACCCATAGGCGGCCTTCGCTGACCCCCAGCAAAGCAGACCCACACATAGGCTGCCTACACTTAGCCCAGCAAAGCACACACACACAGGCGGCCTACACTCTGTGGACAGCACCCCTCCCACCCCCCAGACAGTCACACCATTACCCCAGCAAAGCACACACACACAGGCGGCCTCCACTCTGAGTTCAGCACCCCTCCCACCCCCAGACAGTCACACACTTAGCCCAGCAAAGCACACACACATAGGCGGCCTACACTCTGTGGACAGCACCCCTCCCACCCCCCAGACAGTCACACCATTACCCCAGCAAAGCACACACACACAGGCGGCCTACACTCTGTGGACAGCACCCCTCCCACCCCCCAGACAGTCACACCATTACCCCAGCAAAGCACACACACACAGGCGGCCTCCACTCTGAGTTCAGCACCCCTCCCACCCCCAGACAGTCACACACTTAGCCCAGCAATGCAGACACACACACACATAGGCGACCTACACTTAGCCCAGCAAAGGTCACCCATAGGCGGCCTTCGCTGACCCCCAGCAAAGCAGACCCACACATAGGCTACCTACACTTACCCCCAGCAATACACAAACACACATAGGCTGCCTACACTTAGCCCAGCAAAGCACACACACACAGGCGGCCTCCACTCTGACGACAGCACCCCTCCCACCCCCCCAGACAGTCACACACTCACCCCAGCA
This sequence comes from Merluccius polli, assembly GCA_030340625.1. Taxonomy (NCBI): domain Eukaryota; kingdom Metazoa; phylum Chordata; class Actinopteri; order Gadiformes; family Merlucciidae; genus Merluccius; species Merluccius polli. The sequence goes on from JAOPHQ010006711.1 coordinate 20,872, forward strand.
AAGCACACACACAGGCGGCCTACACTCTGTGGACAGCACCCCTCCCACCCCCAGACAGTCACACACTTAGCCCAGCAACGCACACACACACAGGCGGCCTACAGTCTGAGGACAGCACCCTCCCACCCCCCCAGACAGTCACACCATTACCCCAGCAAAGCACACACACACAGGCGGCCTACACTCTGTGGACAGCACCCCTCCCACCCCCCAGACAGTCACACACTTAGCCCAGCAACGCACACACACACAGGCGGCCTACAGTCTGAGGACAGCACCCTCCCACCCCCCAGACAGTCACACCATTACCCCAGCAAAGCACACACACAGGCGGCCCACACTGTGAGTTCAGCACCCCCCCCGACAGAGGACAGCACCCTCCCACCCCCCAGACTCACCCCAGCAAAGCACACACACACAGGCGGCCTCCACTCTGAGTTCAGCACCCCTCCCACCCCCAGACAGTCACACACTTAGGCCATTAAAGCACACACATAGGCGGCCTACACTGAGATGACAGCACCCCCCCCGACAGTCACTCCATTACCCCAGCAAAGCACACACACACAGGCGGCCTCCACTCTGACGACAGCACCCCTCCCACCCCCAGACAGTCACACACTCACCCCAGCAAAGCACACACACACAGGCGGCCTCCACTCTGAGTTCAGCACCCCTCCCACCCCCAGACAGTCACACACTTAGGCCATTAAAGCACACACATAGGCGGCCTACACTGAGATGACAGCACCCCCCCCCGACAGTCACACCATTACCCCAGCAAAGCACACACACACAGGCGGCCTCCACTCTGACGACAGCACCCCTCCCACCCCCCAGACAGTCACACACTTAGCCCAGCAAAGCACACACACATAGGCGGCCTACACTCTGTGGACAGCACCCCTCCCACCCCCAGACAGTCACACACTTAGCCCAGCAACGCACACACACACAGGCGGCCTACACTGTGAGGACAGCACCCTCCCACCCCCCCAGACAGTCACACCATTACCCCAGCAAAGCACACACACACAGGCGGCCCACACTGTGAGTTCAGCACCCCCCCGACAGTCACACACTTGGCCCAGCAAAGCACACACACAGGCGGCCCACACTGTGAGTTCAGCACCCCCCCGACAGAGGACAGCACCCTCCCACCCCCCAGACTCACCCCAGCAAAGCACACCCATAGGCGGCCCTCACTCTGAGTTCAGCACCCCCCCCCCCCCCCCCGACAGCCACACACACTTACCCCAGCCAAGCACACCCATAGGCGGCACCCCCCCCCCCCCACTCCCACCCCCCCACTCCCACCTCCACACACCCGTCCACCAGCCGAACCCGGGTACCCACTCTTAAGCACCCCTCACCGGGCCACACAGCACTAATTCAGCCCTCCCGCCGACCTCCGCAGCGGTACCTATGGTGGTCTGAAATTCTACCCATGGTGGTCCGGCCATGTACCCATGGTGGTCTTGTTCAAACACTCTGTCTGATTTTCGAACAGGCGACACTCTGTCTGATTTTCAACCAGGCGACACTCTGTCGTTTTTTTAAAGACCCATGGTGGTCTTGATCAGACACTCTGTCGTTTTTTTAAAGACCCATGGTGGTCTTGATCAGACACTCTGTCGTTTTTTTAAAGACCCATGGTGGTCTTGATCAGACACTCTGTCTGATTTTCGAACAGGCGACACTCTGTCTGATTTTCAAACAGGCGACACTCTGTCTGATTTTCAAACAGGCGACACTCTGTCGTTTTTTTAAACACCCATGGTGGTCTTGATCCGACACTCTGTCGTTTTTTTAAAGACCCATGGTGGTCTTGATCAGACACTCTGTCTGATTTTCGAACAGGCGACACTCTGTCGTTTTTTTAAAGACCCATGGTGGTCTTGATCAGACACTCTGTCTGATTTTCGAACAGGCGACACTCTGTCTGATTTTCAAACAGGCGACACTCTGTCGTTTTTTTAAACGCCCATGGTGGTCTTGATCAGACACTCTGTCGTTTTTTTAAACGCCCATGGTGGTCTGGTACAGGCACGCCGCCTTTATTTTTCTGTCATTTGTTCCGAAGTGTCAACTTTAACTTTTTTTTTTCCTTTTTTTTTTATGTTTGTTTGTACCCATGGTAGTCTGTTGGGCTCGGCGGGGGGGGGGGGGGGGGTCAAGACCCGGGTGGCCCGCGCCTGCCCGCAGTCCCGACAAAAGCTTGGATCGAGGGATGACTTTCAATAGATCGCAGTCATAAAGCTGCTCTGCTACTTACGACACCCTGACCCAGAATCAGGTCGTATGCAAGTGGTTT